>CABFVX010001919.1:3493-37297 GCA_902151425.1 Timema shepardi | reverse complement strand
CCCCCATTTTATTTTCTCTTCAGATCTGCATAGATTTCTGAGCATCCCCAAACTATGGTAGGAGGCGCGAGCTCCTTCAAGCCCCTCCCGTGGGTACGTTACTGAATAATCTAGAAGATTGTATGGCATTAACAAGCCGTGGAAAGCTCATTGAGGCTGAAATTGATTTGATACAAATCTAGTAATATGGCTTTCTTTACAATTAGGAGGAATGTTGACAGTGTTGAAAATATGAGGATATTTTTGTGGGTGACATATTTCCACAAGATTTCTACTTACGACAAGGCGCAGCATGGACTGTGATATGGACTCCTGGTGTGAATATATTATAATGTTTCCCAAATTCCTGGGAAAGAATACAAGCATCATAATTCATTACCTCTGGCAGTAACGAATGTAATAAAGCCTTTAAATACAGATATCTATCAAACATATCTTTTTATAGAATGCTTACATGGCGAGACTCAAAATACGAATGAGTGTTTAAACAGCTTGATATTGTTGTGGTTTATATGGTGACACTAAATCTTTAAAGGCCAGCTTTAACTTAATTTTTCCATTATGTATTTTTCCAGATTTAGGTACACTTATTTAAAAAAGCGTATTAAGTATTTGAATTCATTTTCCAGGACTTTGGGAGCCTACAAGTGAAATGTTAGGTTCATCATAATAACAAGGAACTCAAATATTACCACTAAAATATTGGCTGTGATATCTTGAATGGTTTCTGGAAATAATGGTACCTGAATATTGGCAATTTAACATGATTTAATTATATTATTACAGTTTAAAGTTTATCATTAATTGACACTTGGCAATCTCAAGTTGCTTTTTGACCATTTTGTGTTGTGCTATCTTTTAAATTACATCACAAAAGAATTTTCAAGCCAGGTAAACCTAGAAATATTAATATTATTTTTATGTTTGCTACTAACTATAACTAATAATTTGTAAATACTTCATTATTTTATATTGTATAGGCACAATACAATATAACAATATACACTTAGTTTTTTCTCCAAAGAAGATTAGATTATCAGATCTGATATAAAGTGTGGAATTATTTCATTTTGTGGGTACTAAGTTTGACAACATTTTCATGCTCTCTTCCAAATTGTGAGATATTATTAAAATAGACACAATATTCTTAATATAGAGAATTAAAATGCACAGGTTGATACATTGTAGTTTATCAAATCAAGAAATGGCCATATTATTTGATTAAAATTACAAAACACTTCAGAAATAATTTGCATGATAAGCCACTAATGGAGTGAGACCCGCAGTAACAGCCAACAAGTCCATGTGCTTTGTTACCATTAATAGGGAGATTAAGGTTTAGGGTTTGAATACTGGCCAGGCTATTTATATTTTCATTTATTTATTTGAGGTATTTAACGTGCACTTTCTGAACTAACTGATTATATAAGCACACGAGAATTACCAATTTTTCCAGGATTCTTTTTGTAATGATACTGATTTGGACACCTCTCATATATTAAAAAAAGTCATGGATGAAGCTCATTTTTCTTTAAAGTATTGTATGTAAAATATCCTTTTAGTACTTCATCCACGGAGAATCACACGCTTTTTAGAATTAATGTCAATAGATTACACCATAAAGCTTATTTTTTTTCTTTCAAAAATCAACTCCATAGTGTTTACCAAAAAAAGCAAGTGACACTAGCACCCTCTACCCAATAGGAAGCTAGCCTTCACCACACCTGTCGCCAGGACTCTTTCGATTAGTTGGTTTTGATACTGGTGACAAGAGCTACAAGAGGCAAGGGGTAGGCCATAAATAAGCCGCTTGTGTGTATGAATATATAAAGTAGTAACATAAATCTACACAGCACCCGATACTCAAAACACGGAACGTGTAATGTCACAGAAAAATAATCTGTAGTTCAACTAAAACTGATTATCTAATATTACATTTTCAGTGCCAAAGGTGAAATCATCCTAATAAATCATGTGCAACATTGAAAGTCTTATTTATTTTATTAAAATAAAAATCATAAGTAATCAGATCGTATAAGCATGTGAGTACGCAGTAAGGCATACTCGCATCGCCATCGTCGTAACTTCATATCATTTTAGTTGGCTCTCGATCACAGGGCTATAAATACCAATATTAAACCGTATTGTAATAATTGGCACTCGATCACGGGGCTATAAATACCAACTATCTCATCAAATACCCAATATTACTATAATTGGCGCTCGATCACGGGGCTATTATTACCAATTATCTCATCAAATAACGATCAAATCTTAGTTAGCACTCATCGCGGACGCATATCATCTTAATTGCAGCCCAATCGCGGGGTAATAATTTCAAGAACATCATATTTTACATGCCACAAACGACATAAGATTGACGAGTTTATTTCTCCTCCTAAGGAAGTTGTGCTACAGATTTTTATCTCTCAAGAAAAATCTGTCAATCCCTGCTTGGTTTGAGCCCACAAACATCAGGCCCAGAGGCGAGCACGTTACTTTGAGACCACTGAGGTTGACTTGGTTTAAATAGCTTCTTTCCATGCTAATGCTACTGCATTAAGTCATTAATATCTCTTGTGTTAAACATTCAAATGAAAAAAATGTGTGAAGCTATGTAGTAAACCTGTATTGGTATGCCTGTAGGGAAGATACATTTTTACTGGCATTGGTTTTTGACCATAAACATATTTTTATTAATATCTATTAAATGATGAAAATTTCCTATTTTAATAGGCTTTGTTTAGAAGCATTTCTAATCTATATAACGGTCATATATTTTTTTATGAAATGAGCATGAATACTTTTTTTTAAATATATTGACAATGTATTAAAGATTTGCATTATAGGCTAAATCATTCTGATACAGAAGCTTAGTAGGAGGCATGTGCATATCTTCAACCTATATAAAGTACAGAATCAGCCATTTAATTGCATTTCCAGAACATTTTAATATGAAATATATTTGTTTGTTTTATAGAAGTACAATTATAGTGGCATGATGGCACCTGTCCTAACTCCATTCACAAACACTAGGTAAGTTGTCATATTTATTATTTAGTTATGTTTGTGAAATTGGATCCACATTTAATTAAATATAGTTATATTTAAAAAATTAGATCTCATCAAACCTCCATTGCAATCTAGAGTTGGCTCTCTTCCACAGAATGCTGTGTATTTGTTGTAATTTTTTTTTATCATTATGCAACAGTTGAACAATATCCTTGATAAAGAACTTTACTTTTCGTTGACCCCTACGCAAACTTTAGTAGATACTGTACTGTGCTATTTATATTGTATGACCTTGTCATCAAAAATTTGTTTGTTGCAGTGCTCAGGAGTTAAATTTGAGTATAATTCCAAAGTATGCCAAGTTCCTGAAAGATACTGGCATAAAAGGAGTTTTGGGTATGTGTTTGTCAGTAAATTATTATATAACTATGTATTTTTCTACTATCATGGTTTTCAAGGTCTTTAGAGTGTGCTCTAAATGTTATCATGTTTCAAAGGTTGTGATGTCAGTGGAGGGGGAAAACAAACAAAAAGCTCTCACAGACTAAGATCCTTTAAACTGATCTGCTAAACTTCTAAAATGAATGAATAGTAATTATTGAACACACTTGTTGTGTAGCCCCACTCAAAATTATGAGTGCCATAAATACTTCTAAAAAGTATCCAACAAGAAAACACAATTTTATGAATGTGCCAATATTCTGAATTTTCAGTCTTTAACCAATTAGATGCCTATATTGATTTTACTGATAACAATAATTTGGTTGTATGGACAGTATCAATGTAACATGAAAGATAATATTAGTCATATTGTATTACTTAAGTACTTGAATAATAATTAATCTGATTATTAAATCGATGTTTAAAAAACTGACAAAAAAAGGTTGTTTTTTTAAAAAGCAAACAAAGGTGTCTCAATTTTACCTTGAAAGGTTTTGACAGATACTCTCTTAATAAACTAGACTTAAAATAATAGTGAACATTCCATTAAATATTGTTTAAGCATATCAAAAGTTTTAAAGCACATTTTATGAATTTACTTTTAATTGTCAAATATCGATACATTATTGTGATTATTACACATTTTAAATATATATTGTTGTAGTGATATTATCACACCAATAAGCCACATAATACACTCTGTTCATCCTTAAGAATGAGTCATATCGACAGATCACATTGTGGCCCTGTTTTAAAATCTATCCTTTAGTACAGTCTGTCAAGGTAAGCTTGCTACCTTTCAAAGTAAACCAAGAGTACAGGGATAATTATTTTGTCAACTATCTGTTCAGTAAATGGGACAAGCGGTGAGGGCATGTCGTTGACTGTGTCCGAGAGAAAAGCAGTGACGGCTGCGTGGGCTGAAGCGGTCAAGAGCACCAAACAGAACTTGATGGTCCAGATTGGAGGAGCCTGCCTTAAGGATGTACAAGAGATGGTTAGGGCAGATATAAGTTCACTCTACGATCCCAAAAGTTAACACAATAGGATTAAATTACTATAAGGACAACCATGTAAATAATTCAATTTAAATATGATTAAAGATGCGGCTATAATCGTATTTAACAACTATAATAACTTGTCTCTTTAATTCATCATCATGTAAACAAGTTAAGTTTTTATAAATATACATGAATCAATTTTTCCCAATAGGGTTGGTTGCAAATATAATGCTCCCTACTCTGACATGAGAGGTCACAATTTGTATTGCAGTTTAATCTAAATATTAGATAAAGTATTCAAGATTTAAACCATGATTTTTATAGTGAGCCCATTTCCAACCACCAACTTTGATTGAAAGTTACTAGCATTTGACATTCTAGAAATAGGTCTTATTAGATTTATCATTATTATTAAGTTCATATATTAAGAGCTTAAAAATACTTCCTTATGGATCAGTATATAATTTTTCTTTGCATTACTAACTCAACAGACTAAGAATGTAATTTTTTTTTTTTTGTTACTGTAACAACATGAGTTTACAGTTTTCAAATAATGGGCTTGCTATGAAAATGTGACTAGCAATTGTTTGTCATACAGGCTGCCCATGCAGAAAAGTTGGGAGTAGACGGCCTGCTCTGTTTACCTGAACTGTTCAACAGCCCGAGTACAGTAGAGGAATTGGTCAACTACCTGTCATATGTCGCAGAAGCTGCACCCAAAACCCCGTTGCTATACTACCACAACCCCCCTTATACAGGAGTTAGAGGTACAACTACCAATCTTCCTTTACCAACAACCAATAAAGCTCATATTTGAGACCATTTTATTGCTTTGTTTAGTAAATACTTTTTGGCAACATGATAACGCTTTTATTTAACTGTACATTATACATCTTTAACTAAATAATTATATAAGAAGCCCATAAATCACAAGTATGCTAAAAAACAGTAAAGCAGTAAAAGAGTCATTATTTTAGAAATGGCCCCTTCAAAACTTTAAATGCCTTGAATCTCGAAGGAAATTTGCTGATTAAAAATCATATATTATATTTAAGATTTGAAAACAAAAAGAATTTAAATTTTGTATCAGAATTTGTTTTAAAGCTATTATAATTCTTATCGGTGGTAGGCACATAACTATTATAGGGCAAACCTAACCAGACCCCAAGCTATTAATTTACCCTTGTAACTGAATGTGTGGTATGGATGTTTGAACCATATTTAATTTTAAAGAAACCTAATAATTAATGTTAAAAATGTCTACGCTGAAGAAAAAACAAAGCATAGCAATATGGTTAAGTTAACAGCTTTAGGGGGTATTTAACCTGGGGTACACGAAGTCATTTTAGGGGGTACGTAAAATTTTAAGTATATATACAACTTGCATTATGCACCAACAACTTTGGGGGTTTAAAGTTGAAGAGAAATTATATCTGAGGGTACATGAACAAAATGGTTGAATACCACTACATTAGTTGTTACCAAACTGTTATGTTGATGACATAACAATAGTGTGATATTTTATACAGTGAGCATTCCAAAGTTTTTGACTGCTGCATCAAAGAAGATCCCGACATTTTCTGGGGCCAAGTATACAGACACAAACCTGGAGGAAGGGTCCCACTGTATCTTGGTAGAGGACACCACCATCTTTCTGGGCTGTGATCATGTAAGTGTTGTGCTCACAAACACAAAGGTTAGGTTTCTCTCAAGTTAGTGATATTGTTTTTATCGCATCTTAATACTAATTTGAGTTGTATGCAATTAATTATATTAATGTTATAAGGATGAGGAAGGTAGGATTTGGATCAAGTATACCTGCATTTGCATGAAGAGAGAAAGGGAATCAAATTAAGAAAAATTACCCTTAGTACATTAGAGCAGGATTCGAGGCTTAATCTGCATGTATTTGGTAATACAGCCTATTCTATTACAAGAGCAACGCCTTGAACCATTCTACCATTGAAGCAGGTCTAGTGATTGCTGAATATGAGTTATTCAAAAGATTAATAAAGACAAAAGAATTTAGAATGGAATTACTATAGTGCCCAGAAAATAAAATTCCTGGCTTTAGAGTTATGTATGCTACTTTTTTTTTGTTTGTTAACTATGCAACCCCCCCTTAATATCTATAAGGTGAGAGAGGCAGTAAATTAGGTAAAGAGTTACCTGGTTGAACATAACAATTTTATTTAGTCAAAAACAATAACAAAGTGATGAAAACATTCAATACTGCGTGAAGCGCGCTTTTCCGTCCAACGCGGAAATCAATTACATTAAAAGGTAAACATACACGTTACCTCCTCAAGACTAAATTACGTTACATTAAACCCATCAAAAGTTACGGTCCGGGATCTCAGTGACATGGCCTTTGGTTTCTGGTTCTCTGGTTACTTCGCTAACTTGATTCGTTCCTACCTTAAGGGGAATGGTATAACTGGTTACTCTAGCGTTATAGCTATCCACCCTAGTATAAATATATAACTTTCTTACAGGCGCCCGTAATAGACGTGACGTCATAGCAATGACACAAGGCCACAACGTAATTATAACCTATCAACTCTAGGCGTTTAACTTGGCGAACAAAGTCGAGTCCAGAAACAGCTATACTTGAAAATAACATAAGCCGGGTTTCGAACCCAGGACCAGACAATCTCTGGTTAAAACTAATATTGGCAAAAATATGAATTACAAATAAATAGGGCTCAGACCCTGAATATAAGTGGTGGCGAAAGCGACGGTCTAACTTCCAGCCGCGATAAGCGCGTAGCATAGTCAAACTTCAAATAAAAATAATTTAATAACAAAGTCCAAATAGTAATTTAGAAAGAATTCCCCCCATGACGCCGAAATAGTAATTTTGGTAGGATGGTAATATTCCCCGAAACCTAGTCGCTGCCCTCACCTCTTATCCTCAAGCCGGTGGGGTAGTAAGTGACCTGAGATCCCGGTGCCGCTAGTATTTATATGAAATATAATTCTCAGAAAGGGGGGCGGATCGAAGGAAGGGAAGGTTGGAGAACATTACAAACTAGGGGGGAGGTGAAGTTCGAGGCGCATATCGAAGCACGTAGCAGCTTCGCGAAGCTCGGCGAAGGCGGAACTCTTCTTCCCATTTTCTTTGCTGGCCGAACACGTGGTCGAGCTTCATTGCGGCCCGACGTAGACACACCTTCAGTCAGCTTGTTGTATTTGGCGAGAGTGGAGGTCGCTGGCCAAGCTAGTGCCGCGTGTTGACCCAGTTGGCTGTCCCAGTTGTGAGTGTTGTTACAATGTAAGTTGTTACAACTAGTGTATTTAACAACATAGCTAATAACGGCTTAATGTAGTGGGTGAGGATGGTGAGTGTAGTTTAGAGGAATAGCATTCACACAAGCTTGAAGAGGGGATTAACCCAACCGAGATCTGACCTTCAAACCTCCCCATCACAGGCGATCGAGTGTATTGCAAGCTTGAAGCCTAAGATCTCTATTGCTTGTTTCAAGTTGTTTACCGAAATATACCTGAGTTTGAATATACACTTTCTAGTTAATTTAAACCACAAGCATCGAGTGTGTTGCAAAAAGATTGGCCTATGCTATCGACAATCTAGTCTTGGAACAAAATAAACGGTTGCTCTCATAGAGGGAAAGTGCAGATTTGGACTGTTCTAATATTTAAATATGTATTCATGTTGAAAATGTGAATGAATGTAAAACATAAGAAAAAGAGAAATAAGTCACACTGGAATGATAGTGTCTAGCACAAGTTAGACCTGCAATGATGGTTGCATTGCCAAACACATAACTTTTCTGCTAAACTGAATTGCCAGTAATGGGGAGATCAAGGTTCAAATACCCGTCAGATATACTGGGGGTGCTTTTTTCCTAAAAGGTTTCCAACTCTTCCTTCATGTAAATATGGGTGTATTTCCTCTAAAACTATGCCTTCATCTTTATACCAAACGCATAATTTAGTGTATGCTTATAACTCAAATGGATACTAAGTCAACGATAATATAGGAGGGTAAGAGGAGGGGTAAACGAGCAAATGTGAGAAATATGTTAGGATGGGTTTTTATTTCTGCATAACGCATAGCTAATGGTAAGTAGTGCATAGCGTACAGTGAACAAGTCATTAGAAAAATATATAGTTTATAATGAAACATAGTGTTTAAAGTCTTACTCAAATTAATTGTTTTTTATTCATATAACCTCTTTGAATTACTATACAAGGTTTTTAAAAGTATTTCACTAACATAGTTAAAATGTTTATTTTGAAACTTGAAACTAAACCTAATTTAAATGGTATATGTATTTTTAAATCAAATTTAATTTTTATTTGTTTCTAATTTTGTTATTGTCATGAATATTATGGTACCGTGGATCTACTTCTTAATAAAATAATAAAAAATTCACTATTTTATTTTTATTTTCAAACTTAAACACAATCATTTCAAATATAAACACAGAAGATAATTTTGGTCTGCTGTGTTTACTGGTGTTTACTGGTGTTTAGTAGTCTAGAGTTTCTACATCCCAATAAATATCAACACATTGGTTGCAAATCATTGTAATTATGGCACTGTTTTGTATGGAGGAGACCACAATTTAATCAATTTAAATTTGTTGAAAAATGACACTTGGACACAAGAATCGAACTCAAGACCTTTGGCTACAAGATTGTATTTAAAGCTAAATTACAAAGATTTACATCCTGTGTGTCAGTGGCGGCGAGGGGGGCGAGGCAATACTAAGACATATTTTGAAAAATTTGTAGTCTAAATAAGATAGATTTATTTTTCAAATCATGTAGAAACATTCTTAATGAAAATAAACACTTGTCCACTAAAAGTTAAAATATGTCTTTATTACAAATTATATTAATTCACATTACACATATTCATTAAATTAATAGCCTACATATATTGAAAGAGAGTACAAGAGGCCTGGTTCACTTCCTCCTAACTGCCTTCTTTATCCCTACCCCACTAGATTAAGCCATTAATAGCCCATGTGCTGATAAATGTAACAATAAAAAAAAGCTAGGCCTGACAGAAAGTTCTGTAGTTGAATATACAACACATTATTTGAAGCAATCGACCAAGCCACTGTGGCCATTAGATAATTTTGTTGGTCTGTCTCTAAACGAACATCAGGTAAATTATCTGAGCTGAATCAGTCTCAAGAACAGTAACCTGTCTAGCAAGTGACAGAATAGGGTAGGTGAATATACACGATCAAACATACACACGAATAAAATCTGAAAGACTTTACAGGTCAATGTAAATTCAACCAAGCATAATATATCTGTATGGTAATAATTGTAAAACTCACCTCAAGCAGAAGCTCTTCTCACACATATACTTCATAGTTTGCGGATCACTTCATATAAAATGCTTAATCATTATGATTTTGGAGCAATGAAGTTTGGCTGTAGCGTTCTGCACAACACATGCGCCAGCACGTAGTTTAAACAACAATGATTCAGCTATGGCTTCATGCAAATTGTCCTAGCGTTTGTATAAAAACAATTAAAATATGAAATATTTTTTTCAATTTTCCACAATTTATATAAGCCACACTGGGATATTTATAGTACATGTCAGAAAAGGGGGAAGGGGGGGAATGCCCTCTATGCCCCTCACCCCCATTCTCCCACCCCTGTGTGTTGATATTTATTGAAATTTCACTTTCATTATAATCTTGTATTGTATACTTGGCAATATAACAGCTCTCTCGAGTCACAGATGGCTGTGATACCTGAAAGCTTGCAATACTATTGATCATTCATATGTTGTTGACAATTATACACATCCATCACAGACTCAGGCTTAAACCGTGAGTGAATAATGACCCTCAGCATGGTACAAACCCTGGATAGTTTAGTGGTAGAGCTTGTGCATGCTAAGCCAAAAGTCTCGGGTTTGATTATTGTGTCCGGGTGTCATTTTTCAACTAATTTAAACTAGTTGGAATATATTAGAGTTTTGTTTTGTGACCTTAACATATTATTAGATAGTTTTCATTTCAAAGCTTCACAAGAATCTTTTTAGCTATGTAAACTTATGAAAACCTAAATAATTAAGCACATTTTTTAAAGCAGAATATTTTAAAACTAAAATAATATTTTAATTTTGTTATATTCATGTTTATTGTTGATATATTTGATTAATTCAAAATATATATATTTAGACACCCGAAGTAGTCAACGCTGATCACTTTAATAGATGTTTACTAAAAGATAAAATTACCAATTTAAGGCAGACATTTGACAATGATTTTACACAGAAAAAAAAAAAATCTAAGCAGTAGTCTAATTATGGCCACACTAGTCATGAACTATTATTTTATTCAACTTGGTAATTTTTAAGATCTAAATACATTAATTTTGTATACTTCATTCACATTGAAAACTGTTGGTTTTGTCTATGCTTACTTTTTTTTACAAAACTGTTTTTGTGTACACAATTTTCAGTTGCAATTAATATGGTAAAGATTAATTTAAACTAATGATTCACCTAGTTCAGATAGAATCACCCTCTAAAAAGAAAATATACAAATGCAAACACTCTGCTAAAAGTGATTGTATTTATTGCTGATTTCAGGTCTTAGCTGGAGCATTCACTTTAGGTTTTGACTCTGCCATTGCGACAACACTCAACATGTTCCCTAGTTTCAGCTTGAATATCCTAGAAGCTGTAGAGAAAGGTGACACTGTCAAAGCTAAAGCTGAACAAAGGAAACTAACAGCAGCCATTTTTGCTGTAACTCGAAATGGTGACTATAACCTTTGACATAATTTGCCTTAGGGATGTGCGCAGTTTTGATTTCAATTTTAGTACCTGTAAGCTTCAACTTTGCTTGGAGAAATGGAGAAAAATAGTGACAGCCATAATAAACATTACACATTTCAATATATGCTTTACTTACACTTTCATTAAGGTAGTAATATCACCTTGATATTGGTACACAAACACTACATCTATTTTATACAGTTTCATAAAAATAATCTTTGCAAAATAAATATAAATTACAAAAAGTTACGAAAACTGGAATTGTTGGATAACGCAAACTAAACAACATTTTTGGGGACATCTGTAATCTCAATATTGTCAGCATTTAAGGTATACTTTCAGTTGATAGATATTAATGGTTTGCAAGCTCAGCCCATTACTGGTACCTATTTAAAGCTAGAATCGAAGATTGAAATTTGAGTATTCAAAGAGCTCTAATAAATATATTATATATTTTCACCAGGATGATCAAAATTATTCAACACAATTAATTTTAATTACAATTTCAGAATATTTTATACACTATGTTTTCTATCCACCTTTCCTGTACCTTCTTCCAAATATAACACCTATATTAAACAACCCTGACATTTTGTGGAAAATATATTTGTATTCAAGTAAAAGGGAAAAAAAATGTGAGACATCTCGCTTTAAAAGGACACTAAAAAAGGATAGGAGAAAATTAGTAAGTCTCCATAATTTAATTTTCATGAGCACCTTCATCAGTAAAGAAGTTAATCCCTCAATCTCGGTAACATTGTTGTAGTCTTGAGAGCACCCAGTGGACACACTCGTACATACGATTCTGAAGCTGCCTTTTATTCAAACCGATTCTCAGTAATAATGAGCTTGTTAGGGTGTATTAAGGCTATCTGATAAAAAAATAAAAAATAAACTTCGTTGACCCTCTAACCTGTGTTATGTAACTTTTCACCTCAAGAATGAATGTTATTATTTCAGTGTCAATATTTCAACACCGTACTTACCCAGAAGTTTAAGTATGTTTATTAACGGTGAAAACATATATCGTAATATTGGTTTTCCAACATTTGAATTCAAATATAAAATCTGTGTTATGTCGACTCTTAACTCATAAAACTCGATTCAAGACATAGCCAAATATAGACCTTTCAACAGCCTCATCTTTAGATTTCATTGTCTCACCAGCCAATTTGTTTACTTGTTTAGTGAAATAATTGACATTGACTGATCAATAATTTAACACTAATAACACTTAAAAATACTAGAATTAGACAGTACCTAATTACTAGTATAAGGGATAAACAATATGGCTTTGACAATAAAAATGGTATATAATTCACAACTTATATTGATACCATTTGAAGAAAATCAATCGTTTCCACTTAATTCCTTGACCTAGGGGTCATTCTATTAGAAATCTTCAAGGCAGAGTGGGAAATGATGAAGAATAAAAATACAATTAAAAGGAAAGGATAATAATATACTGCTACCAGTGATGACATTTAACACAAACACAATATATTATTATTCAGTCACTTAAGATGCGGCAAAAGGTAGAGCAAGTAATTTTACAGTTTTTATAGCATTAAATTTTGTTGGCAAAAATAAATCATACATTTCTCCAGTTGCAACATATAGTTTCCTGCACATGCTAATATACACAAATCTTGAATATCTGTTAAGGATGTCTTGGAATTTTTTCCAAACTTTTTAAATAAAGAGTAATTTTTTGACAAAATTCCAGGACACCCTTAACAGATATTCAAGATCTGTTGATATTAGCATGTGCAGGAAACTAAACTCTATGTTGCTACTGTAGAAATATTTGATTTATTTTGGCCAAAACATTTCAATTCTCTAAAATCTGTAAAAATACTTGCGTTCCCTTCGACCGCATCTTAATGTGTCTATGCTTTAGGTTATTTATTCCTTTTTAAATGTTCCTAAAATATGTTCCCATCATTCTTTACCAATTACCTCCACTATGTGCCTTTACTATTAAAATGAGATTTTCCTTGATAATTAGCAATATTTTTTATGATGAATATATTTTAATAAATATATCTAGCAAAATATGTGCATCAAGTTTGCACATATTAGGTTTTCCTTTCAATGCAACTTATCTCGCTACTTATTTCTTCACCCAAAATCTTTACTAAACATTTTCATTTGTTGACATAATTTTGTATAGTTAAAAACAAAGTTAACCAACTAAATATGGTCCAATATGACAAATGAAATATATTTGTTTTTGTATCAACTTAATTACAAGCCAGATATTTCATTTTTCAGAGCAGAGTATAGGGCAATTTTTAAGTTGTCAATTATACACTTAAAAAAAAAGTGAATTTTTTAATCTTCAAAATGACACGAAAAATATAAGTGGTCAAAAGTGTAACTTTAAAGAGTACCTTTAATAATATACAGAACTTGCTTCTAACATTCAAAAGACCACAAAATTTTCACAGAAAAAAGTGTATGCTTTAGCAACAATCCATATGATTCAGATTAAAACAAGTATATTTACATAACTGTCCAGTAGTCTGGGAACTTGATTTGTTATCAGTCTTATTTTGTTCCAGGTGGTTGGGTAGCAACTATGAAAGCTGTTATGAATCTTCTGACTCCCATTAATGTGGGAGAACCTCGACCCCCTCTTGTTCCCCTCACCCCTTCACAAATACAAGAAATGAAGGAAGAGTTGAAAGGACTGAAACTCCTGTAAACAATGCCCTTGAAACAATCATCAAATGTTACCGAAGAAAATGATATTACAATATAACTGAAATATGTCATATAAATAAATGTGTCAATGGTGCCTATACAATATAACATTGAAATGTGTAAACATGAAATACATAAGGCTGAAAGTAAATGTTAATCTTCATTTAAAAAAATCTAATTAAATAAAAAACTAAAGAGAGTTTGGAAAATATAGTGTGTTAGTCTATTCTAAGTATAACTTTGTTATATAGTGAGGCTTAAATATGTTGTTTCAAATTGATCACAAGATTTAAAAGATTGAAATGCTATTTGTTTATCAAATTAGAGTGTAATGGGCCAGTTTCACATATTCAATTGGCCCATTACAATCAAGTTTAGATAGATATCATACTGTATTTAGTATAGTACAACACTTGAGGCATACTAATTCTGACTATGAAACTAACCTTAAAGAGTGAAATAAAGTATACAATTCCATTTTAGCCCATTTTCTTTTTTGTCAGAATATTTTGTGTTAACTCTTTAGCTGCACAGTTAAAATATATGCACAGCCCATAAGATTCCACGTTACACACTATTGCCAGTTCAATCTTTACATCACCTCAGGTCTCGAATATGAATGCGATGAACCCTGGTGGACACCATCTGTACAGCCAGCCCTAGTGTTGATTTAATTTAATTTGAAAAAAATTATACGCCAACAAATAATGCAAGAAATGTGGCTCTTGTCAATTTGGTGCAAGGCTGTTTGTGAAGGCCTTTAAAATATTTCTCTAAATAAGAGGACACATTCTCTTTTGGGATACTCTTGAAAGCTATGCACAAACAATATTTAGATTCTTGTATTGATAAAAGATTCCTGATGACTCAAGAGAGTCGAATGTAATACTTACACAGGAATAATAAGATATGTATTGTATCACACATCAAACTCCTCATAATAACATTCTCTGAGCTGCAGCAGTTGGTTGAGACACTCTTTGTATTCATCTTCCTCCAAACCAGCAGAGATGAAATGATGGAACTTTTTAAACTGTAGTCTGTTGCTTTGGAAATGGAGACTCTCCAGCATGGTCCCTACGCTGGAGCTGGTGTGGAGACCAGCGATAGCAGGGACAGAGTATACACCTGCAAACAAGAGATTACACCTTCAGAGATACAATACTATACCCCAGTGCAGTGTTTCCATAATTTTCACGAGCGGCATACCCATTTTGGGGACATAGCTGAACTAAAGTACCTGTTCCAGCACTTCATTAAAAAAAAATTAAACAAATACCTACTATCTTGTAAAGTATAAACAATAGTTCTAAGATGTAACTCTCGTATTAGACTGGCCTGCTGATGATGGGGGATATCAGGGTTAAAATCGTGGTCAGGTCAACTGAGGGCAAATGCGAGTATATCACCTTTAAAATACTTCCTTCATAATTCCTACCCCACTAGCGTAATTATCATATATGCGTATAACATGAACAGGCAGTAAGTTGTGGTGATTAAATAAAAAGCTTTAGTGGTAAGCTAAACCAGAGTCCACAATATCACTTTTAAAATCTGTTAAATTGTTTGACACTCACTATTATCAAAATATACTTTATGATTGATAAAGCTTGGTGATACATTTCATACACCCTGAAATTATTCCTGGAGCTTTAGTCTAGTGGTTCTCGAACTTATTTTCAGATTGTACCCCTTGAGTCAAAGTTTAATATACCCCACAATAAAATTTCCCCAACCAATACATGTCAGGTTATCAAAGGAGAAAATTTGTCTGAGTTTCCTTGAAAATTCTCTGCCATATTTGGTTAGCTTGTCATTTTGCCAATTTGCCCTTGAGAGATGCTCGCATACTTCCTGAAAGTCATGTGCGTATGCCTGGGTGTACGCATACCTTAGTGTGAGAACTACTGCTCTAGTCGATTGTGTGAACCATCCATTTTAGATGTGTTCTATGGCTCTTGCATTAAGTTAAATAAATATAATATGAAACTTAGCCATAAAAATATTTTATGACATTAGGTAAAAAAGAACACAAATTCCTAAGCAAAAATGTGCATGAAAATACATAAAATTCTTCACTTATAATTATTTCTTGATATCAAGTATGCTCCAATTTTTGGCTCTTTTACTTTAGTATTAAATAAAATAAGATCATAGGAAAACAATTATCAAACCTCATAAACTCCCTAATAAATGAATAACAAGTCTTTCAATGATCACAAACAACGTTACAAACAAATATGATATATTCAATTGATGTCAATTTTGTTTCTACATTAAACATAGTAGATAATAAAATGAATGAGCTGGTATACCCTTTTATTTAATTCTAGCTTATATTAATGAGATTTAAGTCATTTGACCACTATTATATATATATATATATATATATACACACATATATATTTTTTAGCATCGTGCTCGTGTATTCTTTAACAATAATAATAATAATAATATTTAGAACCGCGTCTTACTACCCGTTCGGGTTATACGCTTTAAGTACTAATTACTCTAATAGATTAGGAATTGGGAAGGTTGAATTAGAGGAAGTGAACCTGCATTTGCGTGGAGGAAGAGTGGAAAACCATTTAGGAAAAAACACCCCCAGTTCACCCGACCGAGATTCGAACCTTGATCTCCCCGTTAGGGGCAGTCGAGCTCAACAAGACAAGCGCGTTAGCCAACTGAGGCGGGTTTTAACCACTATTGATCATCTATCTTGACAAGGTGTATATAAAACCGCACACTTCCTTTTTATAGTGCAATCCCTTGTAACAAAACAGGCCATACATATAAGTTGACGTATGTCATCTGATACTCAAGTTTTCAAAATAGGTGACACTGGTAACTGGACACACACCATTGTTTACAGGCAAGTTAACAAAACGCACAACATGTTCATTGAAAATATGTTTTCTTTTTCATCTTACAACAAAGTCTAATCGCATTGCCACCTGAATGGCATCGGCTAGACTCAACTTACACAGCCTGGGTTCACTAAAAGGAGCAAATAGATGCAGATAGTTAACATAGTTCTTGTCACTAGTTTGCTTCTTGTTTGCTGAATACATAAATGGAGCAAATAAAAAAGGCACATATTAGGCAGAAAGTTGCACCATTTATATACTTGTGCCGGAGCAGATTTGCACCCTTTAATGAATCCAGGATTTAGTGTACATTACAATTTTGGCCCATTTTGTAAAAGGAATTGTTATTTTGTATAGATCCTATTTATTTGTCAAAGAAAAATTATGATGTTATCCGGGTGTATTCATGAAATATTTAAAGAGGTATATAAGTGCCAAAGTCTACAGTTTTACCAGAAAAATGTAGGCCTTAAAGTTCACAATTAAAACACTATAAAACACTTTACATTAATTTTCGGGGAACATCAGGCCTTATCTTCGGCAGAAGAGAGCAAGACATTGACTGAAACCTCTAGCCGTAGTTCAATCAGTGTTTTACTCTAGTTCTGTAAACAATGGTTAGAGGCTTCAGTCAGTGTTTTACTCTCTACTGCTGAAGAAGGGGACCTGAAGTGCACCAATAATTACTGCAATGTGTAAGTTCAATGTTTATTATTTAATACTTATGTATGTAGATAATATGCATTCTCCTGTGGTAGTGAAAGCTCATCTTTAGAAATATGTTTCTATGTGTTTTATTTAAACTATTTCTACTCCGGCATCACTCAAGAAAGTGTGATGGTTATCCCTCCTAATTTAGAAAACTAATGTGTCACACTACCTTAGTTTAAAATAGTATAATAGCTTTAAAAGTGACTTAATATTGGGATTAAGTTTATGAAATTAAATATTATTAGAAAATGTAATCATTAATATTGCTTTACTTCATGATAAAAATGTGTTTCTTTCAAACTTACTTGTGTTTTCAAATCTTTTAGTGTCGCTTATAGAGCCGTCTATGCTGACATAATCTGAGAATATTTGAGGGAATGGTGCAGTAACACGGCAGGCACTATTTGCAACAGTGACATGGGAGAGAGTTGCATATGAACAACACGAGAGGAACAAGCTCAACATGTCTTTAATACTTGTACAGGTGTAGGCTTGGTTACTCTTCAGTGTGTATTCTTCTTCCTTCTTTGGGCTGAAAATATAACAATCAAAACTTACCAACACCAACCTACAAAATACAATTTTGAAAACAAAACAAGAAAACCAAAATATATTTTCTTTGTTTTTATATTTATTTTAAATTCTAGAAAATATGACAGAATAAAAACTTATCATCAAAAGTGAATCAAAAACTTAGATTTAGAGAAGTCAAAAAAATTATTTATGAGTTGTGAGCCTTTTATGTTAGTAGGACCTATAAACTTTGTCATATTTTTATTGATCCAATGTTAGAGCTGTATAATTTATACAAAAGGAAACTAAAGATCAAGAGTAAAAGTTAAATCACTTACTTCCTCATTCTATTTGGTGTGATTCCTCTCAAAACAACAGATTGCATCCAAATGCGATCCTCTTCCAATAAACAGTTTGGTGAAAGGCTTTGCCACAAGGGCCCTTGCCAAGTTTCCAATGTATCCAAGAGGAAGCCATCGGGTTTCATGGCAAAAGGAAGCCCCAGACTTGTTGCAGCAGCACGGCGGCCATGCCTGCTCAGTTCGTCGCACAATTCAGCGAGTCCTGAAGCTGAGCTCTCCCTGCATCTATATCGCAATGTGATTGTATCTAGGGCTGTTGCCAATATGGCGCTGCTGTGGTAAGCCAAGGAAGCCTAGGAAGTGTATTCAAAATTGCATTGACATTATAAAATATGTTTTGACCACAATTCAATACTGTGTAAAGCACAAGCTCGAATAAAACTGTTGGGTTGGAACGGTGCCCACTGCAGTGACTTACATCATAAAGAAGATGTGGAAAGGTTCTAGGAGGACCAGGTTGCCTCCAACCCTTGCTGCCCAAGCAAAGAGGTGCAAAGAGTGAGCAATGTTCAGACACATTTTGCAGGCAAAACATCAAGTTGAGCACACGACAACTGTCCTGTTGTGCTGTCGAGTCAGGAAATGTTGATGGCAATGTGGGAAACACTAGCGTGGACTTGCTTGGATACTCGTCTCTTAGATATTGCAAGGCACCCACTCCCAGGCCACCAAACCCATCATAGCCGTCCAGAAGAATATGAAAACCCTGAAATTAATAGCATTCATTGTTATATTAACTAATGTTATGACAAAAAATATTCTCCATAAATAATAGAAATAATATGTAAATATTTATTTTATCCATGGTTTTTTTTTTCAGACACTTTATGAAACGTCTGTTTTCCCCGCCTTAAGTGTATACCCCCAGGGTTATCATTGAGACATTCCTGGTTTTCTACTGATAGTGGTGGATACAGGGTTGGGGCAGCATATAGGTGTGGTTACTTTGCCCCAATGTGAAGATGATGATGATGATTATATTATAGTCTCAGTATAAGTCTTAAACCTAATTTAGCCTAGTTAACCAAACCATGGCAACCATAGGAACAATCCCCCTTCAAGAAAAATACCTTTGGTACCACCAAATATCTAACCCGGGAACTTTAAATCAGTAGCCAGGTATGCTGACCACTATACCAAAAGGCCTGCCAACTGACTGATTAATTATATTAGCACACAACTTTATAAGCTAACTTAAGTCTAGACCAAACACAGACCCCAGACTCCCTGGCCTTTAATTCATATCTGTGAAAGGAGAAACTTACATTTCACCAATTATCAATTTTTTGGTCATACCGAGAATTGAACCTGTTAGAACCATTACTTGAAAATTACCTAGTTGTGACACTTTACTCAGTGGGAAGACTACAATGCTACAGAAAAGTTAATAGAATCATTACATTAAAATTACATAGTTGGGCAAACAATTAAAACACCACAAAACAAACAAGACTAATTTGCCCCACGATTGGGTTGCAATTATTTTCATAATACAAAAAAAGTCCTCCCTTAAATTTGTTTTATAAATGCCCCAAATTGTGGCGGCAAATATAACACTATAAAAATCTTCTACTGTGAATGACTTTTAGTTAGCTACTGTGTGGGGGGACACATTTATGTAACATTATTTATAAGACATTAATTATTTTGGGGCTTATTTTTTGATTATTCACATAATACAAATTACTTTTGATGAGTTTTCTGTGTCTAAGCACATCATTTATTAATAAAACTTACAAATTACTATTTAATTTGAACACCACACCACACACACATTTGTGTATATACCTTGAGTGTATGGTGAAAATTATTTCGAGGGGAATTATATTTATCATAAACAAAATTTTACTGGAAGAAACTATTTATAAGTGGTTTAAAAACAACATACATACTAAACACTAACAAGTTATGACTTGACATTACCTATACATGTATATATGCATATGTGTGTGTGTTGTCAAATCAGAATATACATTTTATATTTAGCTTTAATACATAAGTAATGGCTAAAAAACATTATAGTTTTCATCAATTAAAAGAAAGGTCAAATTTATTATCATCACAATATGAAATCTACCCTCTTTGGATTCAGTGAAAACTTGGTGATAACTTTATCTGTGTCCACTTTGATTTATCTGTAAACACTGAAAAGGGCAATGTTGGTTAGACAATCTTGTGCCATTGTGTAATGTAGGTAGCTTTTCAATATTTTTAATGTCGAAAATTACCTTTCAGGTGAAGCAGTAGAGATGGGAAGAGTCATCAGCATTAGAACCAGTATCCTCACATTTGGATAAAACGTTTCTCTAAGCTGCATAAATGCTTCAATTGCAGTACTTGGTCTGTCATTCAGACTTACACTGCTCTGCGAAGAACATGTAAGGATGTGGAAAAAGTTCTCTATAGAAATCTACTCTCACCACTTTCACCATCTGCGAGATGTTTAGGGATCTATTTTTGGATGTTTGAGAGAAGCTGGTTGTGGTTTTGGAAGTGTTCCTTTAATTGCGTTATTACACTGTCTAAAAATGGTATAAATATTTCCCTCTTGTAGTATTCCTCTGGACATGACGCTCTCTGTGAACTTGATGCACAGTTGATCTGGGCATTGTGATAGTGCCACCAACATTTTACACCAGTATTATTTCTTTTGCATACAGTGTCTTAAATTCTTCTTCAGAAGTCCTAAACCTTCCAAAACTGTATTAACATGAGAGAAGCCTTCATAAATATCAATCTCTACTTTTTGAAGTGCCTTTGACAGCTGCAGTTTAAAAGAGAATATTTTCCCAATTACAATTAGCATATTATAAACTGCCCTGAACTCTAATAATTGAATGTGCCAAATTTGAAGTTTCTCGATTTCCTGAAGAGTGAAGATTTCCAGTGCATTAACCACTGAGTTATACATGTATTTGAATCTCATAGCTGCGTCGTGTTTACTATCCCATCTAGTTTCGCACAGAGAAAGGAGAGATGTTAATTTTGAAGTAGGTGAATCTTGGACAATGCAGTCTTTCAACACGGAATTTTGTTGTGAAGACTTAGAGAAAAAGATTTCCACAGAATGTAATGTTCCAATACAATTTCTGACTGGCACGATTTTTGATGAGTCAGAAAGTACAAGATTGAGACAATGTGCACTTCAATGTACATAAAGAGTCATAGGGCACATGCTTGAATTCCACAAATATTACTACTCATAGCCACAGCCCCATCATATCCTTGGCCTACCATTTTCTCAATGTGAACACCATTTTGTTTCAATGTTTTGAAAATGGTAGTAGCAAGGCCTACACCTGTCAAGTCTGTAAATGGTACAGCTTCAAAAAAAACTTCTCAAACTTTTTCAATTTCTTCATCAACATATCTTAAACACAGACTAATTTGTTCTATATTGGTGATATCACTGGTTTCATCTGAAAGCAATAGGAACCACTTTGCTTTGTTTACATTATTTACAATCCAAGGACTTGTGTATTTTGAAACAGTTGATGAATTCTCAAGGTGCTCTTTGAGAGTTGTGTCATCAGCTTCTACCCTAAATCTATTGAGGGCTCTAAAATTACCATTATTATGGTATGATATTGACCTTTGACCATGACATCTCCAGACTCTATTTTCCCCGCAGAGCTATTTCTCGTCTCCCACAGACCATAACAGTATTTATAATTGATAGCAACTTTTCCTGGTTGTTTAGAACGTTCCATATTTACCTGGTCAGCAATGCATGCATTCTTCCTATCTGCAATATTTATGAAACTTCCAGCAAATGTAGCACATCTTTTATGATAGTTTGTTAACTGGTGAACGGTGCATTTTTCAAAGCATTTTTATACTCATTGAACCCTTTAACAACTAATGCCCCAGGTGTTTGATGGTCACCTTTTCACATAAATTCTTTGCCAAATAAAATACAAAATTTACAGACAGCTCCATTTTCATGCTCTGAGTATGCTAATCACTTATATTTATGAAGCCAGTTTCTTTTAAAAAAACAGATTTTGTTTGCCAATTTTAGGAAATTTATACGACACTTGGAGTCTAAGCTTGTTTCAAGACAAACATTTTATCGTTGTCACTAACTTTAACACAAATGTACCAGCCGGCATCTAAATTATAACTAGTTGAAACCAGGTAAGGCTTTGCTTGAATGGAAATAGAATTAGCCTCACTTTGATACAAGCTCAATACTGTAGTATCTTGGTTAAATGAGGACGTAGCTGAGCATGTTGGGGTTAAGTTTTCAAACCTGAAAACACTTTGTTCATCACATTTGTGCTTTTTTTTGATATTATTAAGAAGAAAAGTTTGTGTCCCACTATGTTTCATTGTAGTTATAGTAACTTACATAACAACTATTGTGAAAAAACAAGTTATATTCACTAAAACAGTTCACCCGCACTATTCAGTGGAATAACATTTACCTTGAAGACAGCACTGTGCACGTGTGGCAAGCACGAAAACAAAACAGGGCACCAAAATGGAACAAAAGAGGATGTGTGTGTGCTGCTTGTAAAATTGGTTGACCTTGAGTGGCTTCGAGTGACTATTGGAGAAGGTGGACATTATTGGCATTGGAACTTGGCAGATATATAGACAATAAAGGAAACACATCATAAAGAGCGCTAGGAGTTACTGTATGTATAGTATATTAACAGTAGAAAGCTATCCAGAGAACAGACTATACATAATTATACAACGTGTATCTAAAACGTTGCATCAAAATTTGGCAGGCTATTCCTTGGGTGAAAATAGAATAATTCACATCAGCAACCTAAGGTCCATCTTAAATATTAAGGCCGGTATTCACCCCTAAAGAAGAGCTAAAAATGACTATTGTGTGAAATAGTATGAAAATTGCTCAGGGTATTACAACAAATATTTGTATACTACTTATTGAAACCTTGATCATTAATAAACCAAATGTGCTGTTACCGTTACCCACCCCCATCATGTAAAAAAGGAGGGGTTGTAACACTTTTTTCTGCAATAAAATATGACAGAGTAAGTATTTCTAATTTTGACTTAAGATTACAAAACATGAAGTAAAAATTAACAAAAAAGGTATCTTGGAGAAACTGTCTAGCTTTCCCCATTTCCGAGATAATCACACAAGTTTGAACTCAGAGACAAGTGTTAATTCCTGCCAGGTAGGCAGCCTGTATAGCTGTGTTGCGTGGCCAAGACGCTCTCCTTAGCTTAATCCGTTAGACTTATTTCTGTGGGGCTTTACAAAGCTTTGGTGTTCGAGACAGCCATTGAGTCCGAGGAAGACCTGTTAGCCAGGATAGGTGTTGCATGTGATAAGGTTCCAGAAACGCCATGTGTTTTCGAAAGATTACGCCAGTCATTGATACGCCACCTCAATTATTGCAATGACGTTAGGGGCTGCCATTTTGAACACTTGCTATGAATATGCTTTTGAAACTAGGAACTAAAATATACAAGAACTATAATTAGTATTTCTTAATTTAGCTTTTATCTAAAACATTGCATCAAACTTTGGCAGGCTATTCCTTGGGTGAAAATAGAATAATTCACATCAGCAACCTAGGGTCAATCTTAGGTATTAAGGGCGGTATACACCCCTAAAGATAGAGCTAAAAATGACTATTATGTGAAATATTATGAAAACTGATTAAGGTATTACAACAAATCTTTGTATACTACTTATTGAAACCTTGATCACTGATAAACTAAATGTGATGTTACCATTACCCACCCCCATCATGTAAAAAAGAGGGGGTTGTAACACTTTTTTCTGCAATAAAATTTGACAGAATAATTATTAACAATTTTGACTTAAGATTACAAAACAAGAATTAAAAATTAACAAAAAAGGTGTTTTGGAGAAACTGTCTAGATTTCCCTGTTTCCGAGATAATCACACAAGTTTGAACTCAGAGACAAGTGATAATTCCTGCCAGGTAAGCAGCCTGTATAGCTGTGTTGCGTGGCCAACACGCTCTCCTTACCTTAATCCGTTAGACTTCTTTCTGTGGGGCTTTCCAAAGCTTTGGTGTTCGAGACAGCCATTGAATCCGAGGAAGACCTGTTAGCCAGGATAGGTGTTTCATGTGATAAGGTTCAAGAAACATCACGTGTTTTCGAAAGATTACGCCAGTCATTGATACGCCACCTCAATTATTGCAATGACGTTAGGGGTTGCTATTTTGAACACTTGCTAAGAATATGTTTTTGAAACTAGGAACTAAAATATACAAAAACTATAATTAGTATTTCTTAATTTAGCTTTAAATACTCCAGTGAGTGTAATGATTAAAATCCCACCCAAGTGTGAACTGTGTAAGCATAACTTACTAATGTGATAAATAGCAACACATTGGAGCTTATGAAGAATGAAAAGTATCCGAGTTTCTCCATCACTACACACAAACCAGACTTGTTTACCAAATGTATGTGATACATGTGCTGGTAAAAATGGCTAAACGACTGCAGTGCACCTATTTTGTTAATTTTTAATTCTTGTTTTGTAATCTTAAGTCAAAATTGTTAATAATTATTCTGTCTAATTTTATTGCAGTAAAAAGTGTTACAACCCCCTCTTTTTTACATGATGGGTGTGGGTAATGGTAACATCACATTTAGTTTATCAGTGATCAAGGTTTCAATAAGTAGTATACAAAGATTCGTTGTAGTACCCTAAGCAGTTCTCATAATATTTCACACAATAGTCATTTTTAGCTCTATCTTTAGGGGTGTATACCGCCCTTAATACCCAAGGTCGACCCTAGGTTGCTGATGTGAATTATTCTATTTTCACCCAAGGAATAGCCTGCCAAAGTTTGATGCAATGTTTTGGATACACGTTGTATAGAACATCGCGTCTTACTACCCATTCGGGTTACATGCATAGGTGCTTTTTTTTACATCTATTAGTGTTTCCAGCCTGTGGCCTGAATCAGTGTTTTATTCATATATATTCCACTATTGGCTTGCTAGGCCTGTCTTAGCGTCATATGCCTTATAAGCTAACTTAAACACTAGGACAGGCACAACATCTAGTTGCTGGCCGTTAATTTATTAATGTGAAAGGGTATGCCCATATTTTTATCAACGGTAAATTTTTGGTCATGCTGAGAAGCAAAACTGGTACCCTTAGCTCAGTAGTCAAACACACTACTGACTGATACTCTACAAAATGTCAATTAGGAGCCCTGCGAATGGTTAAGATATTCTAGAACAGTGTCAGAACACTGTCATGGATACTCTGAGTGAATGTTCAATATACAAACTAAGAGCCCTGCGAATGGTCAACA
The DNA here is from genome assembly GCA_902151425.1 of Timema shepardi. NCBI lineage: Eukaryota > Metazoa > Arthropoda > Insecta > Phasmatodea > Timematidae > Timema > Timema shepardi. The sequence continues at coordinate 11,626 of CABFVX010001919.1, read as the reverse complement.
TACCCATAACAATGTTAAGAGTATAGTTGAACATCAAGGTGACCAACTTGGTGTTAATGCCATTAATTACATATACATACGCCTTTATCATGGTCTTGAGAGCAGCCTTGCGTTCCCGATCTATGAACCAATCCACGAGATAGCTGGACATTCGTGGAGCCATTTTGTACAGTTTAAAGAACTGATGGTAGTTACCCAACCACCAAGCCGAGCGTAAAGCCAGTGCATGAGACACACACTCATCTACTTTGTGCTCAGGCTTGAGTGATGAGAGGATAGTTGTCAGGTCTGTAATAAGGCAACCCTCATTATTAGACAAGTAAGTTCAAGTGCCTTCTGTCAATTTAATCCAAGTCTGATTCTTTAAAAATAGTTGATTAACATCCATATGGTGGTAATAATAAAATTAAGCAATTATATTGTACTTTTTAATACTGTATTCACCCAAAAAATAAGCCAAACTTAGAATAAGAGAGAATTAATGACAGTTAAATCCATTATTTTGTAAATGTGAATCTCAAATTCAAACTTTGATTTTACCTACAAATGGTGAACAATCATTTGTATCAAAATATTCAGAATCAAGTAGGCAATAATTGGTTGGAGTTTAGAGGATAAAGAATTTTTGTTTCTTGCAATGGTAGTACTATTTTGTGAAACAGGTCAGGTGAGAATGCATATGAATGGGTAACCAAATCAAATTACTACCTGGTTTAAACTTGAGAATCTATTTACAACCAGACATTATATAGACTATTTTTTACTATCTGCTTTTTAAACTAACGTGAGTTAAGACTTAGATTATTTATTTATTGATTAAAAAAATTGTTATTATAAAGTTATGTTGTTTTAAGTATGAATAATTGAAAAAGTAGTATGATGCTGAAAGACACTTTACAAATTTAATCCTATAAAATCATTTGTAACAAATTTCCGAAAATGTAAAAGTAATTCATCGACTCATATTTCCATATAAAAGTCAATAAAGAGTCAAAACACCATTGCATAACATATTAAAAACAATAGGATTAAAATTACGTTAATATATGCTTGTCAAATCAAGTTTGTTGAATAGTGGTGCAATATAAATAAGTTGTAAAGGTCAAATTAAATTGGTATCCAAGTCTTATCTAAAACTGACGTCACTTTACTCCTTTGTAAATCCAAACCAGGTGGAGAATTCTGGAAGAATTAATCCGACATGTTTCGGCACATCATTTTCCACACGATATTCAAGGAAACTGTAAATTGAAATTAAAGAAGCTATTAATAAAAGTAAAATGTTAAGATTAATATGAGAAATATACTATAAAAGATATTCTCCTTTTATAATCTGGTATAGTATATTTCTCATATTAATATTTACTTTTTACTTTTTTTAATAGCTTCTTTAATCTCAATTTATATTTTCCTTGAATATGGTATGGATTTACAAAGGAGTAAAGGGACGTCAATTTTAGGTAAGACTTAGATACCAATTTAACTTGACCTTTTCAACTTATTTACATCGCACCATTATTCAACAAACTTGATTTCACAAGCAGATGTTAACGTAATATTAACCTTCATTGTTTTTAATAAGTTTACACTTTTATTTTTATGTTAATCCACACAAGGTTTGTATAGTATATTTTAATATTTTATACAATGTTTTTTTAAACTATTTATTGATTCTTTTACATGTAACTAAATATGAGTCGATAAAGTATTTTTACATTTTCAAAAATTTGTTACAAATAGTTTTTTAAAATTAAATTTGTCAAGTGTCTTTCAGCATCATAGGCCTATTACTTTTTCAATTATCCATATTTAAAAAAACATAACTTTATAGTAGAAATATCTAATTTGTAAATAAAACATCAAAATCTTAACTCATATCATATATGAATTAAGATTTACATGTTTTATTTATAAATCAGATGGAGTAGATAAATTTTATCTACTACTTACTCAAGATTTAAAGTTTTAGAATGTTTTCTAAAAATTTTTTACACTAAGCTACCCATCTATTTAAACCTTCATCATGTTATGTAATTTTAGCAACCTGTCATTTAAAAACACTAAGTTTTCAGTCACTTTTCAAATTTATTAGGCATAGTGTAGCCTATAATCACACTCTTAGATAGTGTGTAACAAATGTATCATTTAGGACTGCATGCAGCAGATATAGTATATGTATGTAAATAGGCCCTGTATATTATATATTTCACTATGTTATTTGTCTCTCACTTGATTAAATAAATGAGCATCTCCAAAAATTTAAAAACACGGTGTAACTGTGTAGTGAAAATAAGTGTGAAAAGTTAATAAAGAAGAATAAATAAAGAGAGGAGTGTATTTGTTCCTGTCTTGGCATAACTTGGCTTTCTTTTCAGGTTGGCTTCCTTCCATACCACTTACTTTAAATTATTGTACATTATTTCTACACTGTTTTCATAGGTTTCTTCCAAACAGTAGATAATATTAACCTTGCTTTGTTATTAATTATTTATGTTTAAATCCGGTAATAATAATAATAATAATATTTAGCACCGCGTTTTACTACCCGTTCGGGTTATACGCTTTAAGTACTAATTACTCTAAAGGAATAGGAATTGGGAAGGTTGAATTAGAGGAAGTGAACCCGCATTTGCGTGGAAGGAGAGTGGAAAACCATTTAGGAAAAACCACCCCAGTTCACCCGACCGAGATTCGAACTTCAATCTCCCCGTACTCAGCAGTCGAGCTCAACACGACAAGCGCGTTAGCCAACTACGCCACCGAGGCGGGTAAATCCGGTAATAAAAGCTGTGAATAGGAATGTGAAAAAGGACACAAAGTTATAGCCAATACATTTATTTGCAGCCTATTTTAGTTTAAATGTTGCCTTACCTTGAGTATTACTAGTGAACATATAGTAGAGAATTCTGTACGCTGTAAACTCCATTTGGTTAGCTCCCCCCACCTCAGGGTACAACATGCGCAACTGTGTTTGACATTGGTTGAACTCTTCATGATCTCCTTTCTCCAGTGCTATCCTAGCATGGACCTCATACACTTCCACACTCAGCTGGTCCCTCACACCTTGAACCTAAAAATAGCACACACAACAATCTATGTTGTTCATTATTTTTAGCACTAAACAAGTATAAATGGCTAGATTAAAAACTTTTTTTTTTTTGTTTTAATGGGATTCTTAGTGTAAAATGCCTATAAGCTTTTTAACCTTGATCCCTGTTGTCTCAATGTTGTACAGTTAGTTTCATAATCGCACATGGAAGAGTGATTACTTTATTTTTAGTAAGTCCTTGAATTGAGAATAAATCTTAATATTAATTTTTTCGACACATTGATTCTTAACTCTTAATTTGGAATTGGCTAATTTTTCTTTTAGTCTTATTTCTTTATTTACAAATATACTACTGAAGGTATATAAATAACATTTTGACGCAAGATAAGCATAAAAAAAGATTTAGGCCCATTCTTACGTCATGTTATTCTATTCGTTAGGGCTAAACATAAGGTTAAGTGATAACGACCACTACTTTGGATCTTAGAATGTTCAGTTAGAGCTAGCATCCTTGTTAAAGTGCCCATAAAGTTAACACTAGGTCTACCTTCTGATTAGCATTTTAAAGTCCACATTAACATCCCAACATTCCGCCATATTGTCTTATGGCAATTGTTATTATTCAAGTGAGATTACATTATTATTTTAAGAAAACTGTGGACAGTTATTTATGGATTCTCTTGGTTTTAATATTGTCTGCCTGTAGTTAAATAGACGTTTCACTAATGATTACCTAATAATAAATTTGTGGAGTTATAGTTCTAACTTTCAATGAACTCGGTATGTACCACTTTGGTGTACATGCTAAAGCAGCATACTATCAATAAATTTACTCGTGTTCAATTTTGATCACTTCTCCCCCCCCCCTATGTCCAATTTATTCCTTCTATTTAATATAGCTCTTTAATTTGGGATGCCAAAATTTCTTTTGGGCAAGTTTTTATAGGGTGATTTGTAAGTCGGGGACGTGGGGCAGAAGTTTTTAATTCCTGTTATTGACTTTTATTACAACTATTTTGGCTTAGCCCTACAGGCTCTTCTTTCCTATTCAAAATGTGTAAATTCTTTTCAATGGGTTCACTTTAAAATTTAGAGGTCATTTCTTGTTGTCCAGAGTTATTAGTAATTGACAATTAGCTGTAGGCTTAAATATGGGACATGTTTTTTTCTTCACTTTCTCCTCTCCAGTACACATCCATGGTTAATTAAGAGTGGTTTTTATTTGAATATTAAATTGTATGTTTAAAAATTGACTATGACTACTGTTTAGATATTTAATTATTTTGATGCTTAAAAATAGCGTTAAAATAAACAGAGTAGGTATGATATGATATGATTATTGAATAACATAACATGTTATAAACAACATATGCATGTATTATACTTTAATCTGTTTTCCCTAACAACTCCATAACTTCACAGACATTTAAATAGTTATTTACAATCTATTGGTTCAAATTAAGCCAATCAAAAGCTTTGAGAGAAATCTAGTGCTCCGAGAAGCTTAATGATAAGAACTAATGGAAGTCACCCCATCCGTAACCTAACGAGCACATCAAAATAGTGTAAAACATAGCAACAAGTTTAACCAAAGGTTAGACTTTACGAATGGTCAAGCTATGAGGACTTTAACGTGACATTGTAAGATTGGGCCTAAGATTGTAAATATTGAGGAGTTAATAATTGAATAATTTAGCCTCAAATTGAATTAAAAATTAGCCAGATTGTAAATATTGAAGAATTAATAATTGAATAATTTAGACTCAAATTGAATTAAGAATTGACCAGTTTTATTTATTTTGACTTAAGTCTTGAAATGTTATATGTTTATTGTATTGATCTGAAAATAGGCCCTTCCCCCCCCAAACAAAGCCTATTAAACTGTGGTTTGGCCTATAATCACACCCTTTAGATAGTGTTTAGTGTTTAGTCCTTTAAGGACTGCATGCAGCAGCTATATCATTATATGTACCAAAATAGTTTATAATCGTCACAAGGATAGTGCTCTGAACTGCTTAGCTCATAATCAGGACCCGGAAGTTGACAACAATGCATCTTTTTTTCTGATAAGTCAATCACAATCAGGGGTGTTGCACGAAATATATTGGTGACAAGGGAGTGGGGGATTTTTTAAAAATTATTATTTATTTCAGTTTACCTGCATCTGAGCTCTAAATATCCAATTGAGCTTAAATATATTTATTTAGATTTGTGAATATGTATTTTAGATTAACAAATTTAACTGACTTTATTAGGAGTGTGCGAAGGCCACTTTTTAAATGTGAAGCGAAGTCAAAGCGAATCTTGAAACTTGCGAAGAAAAGTCAAAGTTGAGGCTACCTAGGATTTTTTTTTATATCACCTAAACGCCACTTTTAATTTTTAAATTAATTATTTTTCTAGATATTGTCAGTAACAAGGGCCAGGAAAATTTCCTTATTTGTTACCTAAGGACTATACTAATAACTAATCCACACAGGCTTACTGATAAGCTTAGTAACTTAACAATTAAGTTTTATTCTGAAACTTGAAAAAATACACCTGGTCACGGGAATCGAACACGAGTCCTTTGGTTCGATTTGGGTTTAATTCCCGTGTCTAGGTGACATTTTTCAATTTTCACAATATGATATCTAGATGGAATTGGTAATAAATAAAATGATAGAGCACAAATAAAAGTAAAAACACTAATACATATTTACACACACATCAATATTTCGATGCTATTATAACATCTTCCTCAGGACGTAAGAGTAGACTCAGTCAAAGCTACTACTACTTCCTGAGGAAGATGTTATAATAGCATCAAAATGTGTGTGTAAATATGTGTTAGTGTTTTTACTTTTATTTGTGCTCTACTATTTTCCTAATATTCTATCATTTTATTTATTACCACTTGTTTTTGTTCCATGCACTTTATTTCATACATGATATCTAGATGGAGTAATTCTCAATAAAAAGTATAAATAATATCTTTGGCTATTTGATTCTAAGTTAATTTTTAATTTTTACTTACATCATGGAGTTTATATTATTATTTTGCAAACTTTACATATGCATGTTTTTAATAAGGATTTCTCTGATAATAATTATATTCTGTTTTCGTTTCCTACTTTCTGTATCAGTCATTTTGAATAATAAAGAACATGCGAAGAAGCTCTGAAAAACTTATGTGTCAAAATGCACTTATAAATTTGTCACAGATAATTCCAAAGAGATGTAATATTATGTAACAAACATTAAATGCGAGCTGTGGTGATAGGACAACTAAAGTACTTTTTCTGCTTCATACCAGTGACCATGGTGTTATTTCTTTAGAGGTATTATTTTTTTACAAAATTATGATGGTGATAGTAAATATAATATATTAACATTCACTTAGCTGTTTTATGATCCATGCTTACGTTGTTTTAGTTAAATTACTAGTCAGTGTTAAAATACTGTTTAGTAACCGTTTTAAAATTATCAAATATTGAAAAATGTAATATTTAGTAAGATAAAATTAAATCGTTTTAAAATTTATTGAAGTCTTGGCCTTCTTTCGACATTTTTATAATATGCGAAGGTTATTGTAGATGTTGAAGTCTAGGGAGACTTGACCTTTGACTTTTCGAAGCTTTGCACACAATTAACACTTATTTGCTTGGAGGGATATTAGGATAGACTAGTCTTGGCCAGCATTAAAATCCTTACTTCACCTTCACTAACAAACCAAACCAAAAGAGTGTGACATTAAACCGCATGTCCACTATTGCTTTTTTTAATTATTATAAATTGCTTATAATAATGATTATATGCGACTAATATGTAGTAAAAGAGAATCAACAAGCCCGGGGTTGGAGGATCATTTTATATTATGCTAGCAGCATTACAAGGCTGCCACAGTAATCCAAGTCAGAAAGAAGCTATGAGAATAAAATAGTCAAAATGAACCTAAGCAGTAACTAGGTTGTTTTTGGCATTTTAACAAATTACATTTCTTTTAGAATAATGCATCTTCCTAAAATAATTAAAATCCTTTAAAAAGTAAATATAAAGCTAAAACATCTATAATTTGACCCCACCCAAAACACGCTATGACCCCCAGGTTGGAAACCGCTGCTTTATTATCACACAATTGGAAGCAATATTTAACTAGTAAGCCCCTTAAACTGTAGAACTCACTCGTAACTTTATCATAAAATTAGCAATCTGGCCATGTTTACTTAAAAAGATTTTCAACTGTAAAATAAAGCAACAAAAAATGGTAGTTATCGATATTTCTACAGTATTTTCATACCTGTCTACCAATGTCCTGCTTCATAACCCATTGGAAGTTGCCCTAAAATATTAATACTGGTAAGTCAATAAAATATTCAAAACATATTGTAATTTAGTGTGTGAGGGTGAAGGGGCTTCCCCTGAAATTTGACTAAATAGCTTGTGGCAAATTCGAAATCAGCACTTTAAACAACATGGCTATACAAAATTGCATGCAAATTGAACCCTAAATAACAAATTAAAAATGTATCCCAAATTTGAAAATGTTAAAGGGTGAAAAATAACTTATTTTTTGTTTAATGTAGTCTACTTAATCAAATGAAAAATTATAAGAGTTGTAACAATGTAACACAGCCCTATTTCTGCTCTTCCTTCATTGTTGCTTTGAGCCTATTTTGATTGATTTTATGAAAGCCTATTTTAATAAACAATGAAATAAGATACATCAGTTCAATTCAAACTAGCATGGATACTTGCTAGAAAAATTAATGTGTATTTCAGAAGTCAAACATTAACACTAACCTCAATGTAATTCATCAGTAAGAACTTTCGATAAGAAAACAATAAAATGTTGCCTAACATTTCCTGCATTTATGCCTTCCAAATTTAACAAAACCCTAATTAAGGCATTGGCTGTACAACATATGATAGATAATTTGAATAATAATTTACATAAAACTGTGATAGTCTACCAGCCACGAAAGCCATCAAAAAATACTAAACCATAAACAAAACATTGGCTGACAATGCTGCCACTTCAAGCATTGATGGCTGAGTGAAATATATTCCCAACTTTCAAGCCTGTAATCGAAATGGGGGGGGGG
>CABFVX010001918.1:113344-135876 GCA_902151425.1 Timema shepardi | reverse complement strand
AATTGTGTCTTTCCTTTTACATTTGAGCTCCCATTTACGGCGAATGTCTGGATCTTTAGGAAAGGAGTAGAAAGATACATTATTACCCTTGCAGTTTCGTTGATTATTTATACAGAGTGCAACAGCACAGCTTGGCATTTCTTCAATGTCTGTTTAGAATCACATGTAATTAAAATTAAAGAACGTAGGCCTACGCAAATAAATTAGCAAAAATCCTTAAGTTCCGATTGTTCAACAATGACTTGTATCCTATATATTATATTATATAAAAGATAAAACTATTATATTATAATAAACTGCTTGAAAAGAGCAATACGCCTACATATATTTAGCATACATATTTAGTATTAGAGTTACTAATATTAAATAAAATGTCTAAATCATTAATGAGATCATCACTGCTGTATTTTATAGTAGCCTATTAAAACAAATACTCGAGTGGTAAACATAATAAATTAACTAACTGTACACGATAAAATCACTACTAGGCAAACACTAATAAATTAATCACTATAAAGATAAATGAAAGAACCACCCGAAACACATGGACTGCACAACTGATGTGTACTGGGTGACGTAGGCTCGTGGCTGACATAAGCGATGACATCAAATTCCTTCAAATGGCGCTACCTATCTATTCTCTTTACATTGGGACCGATAGAGAACGGCTCGCTTGCAATGCGCAAGGGATGTACAGGCCAAAGAAAGAGGAGAGCTTGAATGTTTTTCGTGAATGTCAATAAGAAAAAACAACAAAAAAAACTGTGATCTCAAGAGTAACAGGTGTGTTTCAGTTTGCGTAGTGTGTCCTATTAGTTTTTGTCAAAGCACATAAATTTATTTCAAAAGGAAAGTCACTTCTTCAAATATATTTTTCTACCAGTTAAAACGTTTTTACACCCCCACTACAACTTTAAGAGGGCCATTTATAAATTATCGATCAGGATCATATAATATGAGACTTCATAACCCTTTTAATTCTATCAGACAATTTAACCCAGCAGAAAAGTAAAAAAGAGGGCTAAGGAATTTTGACCCTTTTGGGTTTGTGGGGTTGTAAAAAGTGACCGGGGTAATGTAGCTGAGGCCTCCCAGACTTTAATCTAAGTTTACTGACCCCATGTCAAGACCAAACTCAGAAATAGGTTTCTCCCCGCTCCCCTCCAAGTCCATAATTCATTCATAATCCTTCAGGCTACACTAAATACAAGACGACACCTACCTAAACTAGAATGGAATGGGCCAGTTTCCTGCCGTTCTCGCATAGGAAACTGGCCCATTCCATTCTGTTTTAAGTAGGTGTCATCACGTACTTAGTGTAGCACCTCACTTGAGGCGTACTAAATTTGACTATGAAACTGGCTCAAAGTGTTAAATTTAGCGACTGATGAGTGTGATACAACTAATTTTCACTTTTAGTGTCTGGCGACTGGAGATTTTCCTAAGTTTTCTGTCAAGTTTATATCAATCATTTTAAATTTTGAGCTACCTTACTGCAAAAACAGTGCATTATTTAGGTCTAAGGAAGAGCTCTGAACTTCTGGTCATTCACAAATCACAACAGTGTTGCCACCGACCATATAAGTGTTATGGCTAATACCAGAAGTCATTAAGTGTCACTAAACTAGAAAATAAAGTCAGATGTCACCAAATCAAAAATTCACACAATCTAAACTGAATGTGAGATACATCAGTGGACTGAGGTGATCCCTGGGTCCTGAACAATGTCATTGTGGATTTGTGAATGACAGTTTGGATCTCATTTTGTAGACAGCAGCATTTCATTACAAGTTCTTGCAGTAATATAACTCAGAAACAAAAAATTCTAATACATTGAAACTGAACATTAAATTGACAGAAAACTGAATAAAAATTGCCAATTGCCAGATTAGTCACCGAATAGTCATTAAAGGCTCTACAAAGTAAAGAGAAGTGTAGAAGACCTTATAAAGACCCCGCACCGGCTGGTTGAACCAATCTTAAAAGGACATGGTGGGTAAAAGAGTGGTCTGGAGACATTCAGAGGGAGAAGCTTGAAGAGATCGAAAGTAGTGGAAAAGGTGTCATGACCCACAGAGGAAGAAATTTCCAGGGATTATTCAAAATGGGAAGGTAAAACAAGAAGTAAACAAGCTAAATCACTAATGCAAATTTATTTCAAGTTTATATTATAACAGGTTTACACAAATATATTATGAGTATTTTTATGGTGGTAATATCTTGCTTATCACATGGGTAAATTGTAAAGTTTTAACCCACCAAGATTCCCTATGAAAATTCTCAAAATAACATCTCAGATTTTATAAGAAAATGTTAGGATAATTTGAAGCTATCCAATGTAATTTTTTCAAGTTGTTACTCATTTCAAAACTAACTTAATCTTTAACAGGCAACGAGGGAGCTACCTAGAATTATGGATATGTTGGTTTGGCTTTTATCTCTTCTGTGTGACATTGTAATTATGAAACACCTCAACCGAGTGATTTAAGTCTGCGATTTTCATGTGTTAATTTTTTCCAAGTTATTTGGTGTTTATATTTGTTGTTTTTTAATCTGTGAGTATAACGAGTATTCTGAAATTTTTGATTTGTATACTTGCTACCTCGATACTCATAAAAATGGCAAATTCGAATAAATAAATTTCTACTGTACCACACAATTTATTAGGTCTCTTACATATTTATATTAACATTTTTTCTCTTTCCAAAAACAGAAAAAAAAAATCAATTAGATTCCAAAGCATACTATTAACATCTTGCTTTTACAGTATTTTCAATTTTGCTGTGATATTTAGACACTTTATATACTATACAGACTTTAATTGTACAATAAAATTTATATATGACACAGTAATTGTGCATTTGTGTGTATTTTTATTTCATGTAGTCCAACAACCAAACATTATGTAAAACATTACAATATTTTCATAACATTGGTAGGAGCAATATACTTATTGAATAAAGCTCCTGGTTCAAATAATTCATGAGTATTAATTTTAACCAATAAGGTATTTTCTAATATCAATTTTAATACAAAATAAAATCTAATTGTATATAAGACAAAATACAACACAACTATTATATTGGGAACTTTGGTAAGTTCTATTAAAACTTGCAATCCAACAATATTTCCATATAATAATACACAAATTACAATAAGACATTAAAAAACATTTATAAAATACACCATCCTGTGCAATAAGTGTAATGCCTAATGCCTGTAAAAGTAATACAAAAAATATCATTTCATTTATGCTCTATTGCTTTTGTCTTGTTCTATTGTAAGTTTATGGAACAATATAACAACTTACTAGAATTATTTATAGGCTGTAGCATTCGTATTATCTGTTCATAAGTACTTTGCAAGGCACCCCTGTTGCATTAGTTAAGATGTAATTACTTAAAAATATTACGTATTACAAAATTGCAATTACAAAAAATTTACACCAAATATTTGAAATTTGACTTATATTGACAACCACTGATTAAAAAGGAATTATCAAAAAATGTGGTTAAATAAAAAGTAAAACTCAAACCATAGAAATAGAAAAAGAGGTCTTTACAAAGCAGATGTAGCAGAAAATGTTTATACTTTTTCAACCATAACTAAGAGGATTGATTTTAAAAACGTGAACTTCCAAGCTGTATGTTGGGTACAAAATATGTTTAACATGTTTAATGTCAGTACAAGAATAGCAATATAATATCGTTGTGTAGTAATGCTAGTAAGCATTTGTGACTAGCCCTAACGCTTAAATAAGCAAAGCATTTTATTCTTAAGACATTACCACAAAAGCACCCACTAATTCATTTCTAAACATGGAAGAGTACTTAAAATTACCTTTAGCAACCTCACCCTGCTCACAATAATTTTCTTGTCTTTATTTAAAAAAAAATCTGTAGAAAGCATATGCTCTTTCAATTAATGGTACATGACTAGCAAAGCTCAGGAGATTGAAATTGATTGAACTTATCTTTCAATCATGAATACAGCCGCACTAGGTATCTTCGAAAATTTGAAAAAATTAAAAGTTGAGATGTGCACAATTTGGAATGTAAAAATGATTGAGATTCAAATCACAAACTGAATTAAATAGTTTGTTGATTATAGTAGATTCAATATTTATTGTAATTAAAAGTTAAAGTATCCAAACAATATTTAGCAAGCTTTGCTTAGCAATAATATTTAATGATAAGATGTTCCCTCAGTATAATTTATCATGAAACATATACTAATATAGTACACATATTCTTTTAGTATTTAAATATAGCACAAATATGACAATTATCTAACCACACCCTGCCTCTTGATTTACACATATTTCATTTAAAATCTCTTGGAACAATATGGAGATGGTCGTTACCATTTTCAAATTTACAATCATTTATTAATAGCTGCACCAATAAATTTATTTGTAAACAAACTTGTGCAGGATGGCTGCTGCAGAGCAGAACAAATTTTGTCAGGAAAGGTATCCATCTGTCTTCCTTCGTTCTCACTTACCAGTGTTTAGCTTTAAGGATATATTTTCTTAGGATTATAAGGGTCACCACAATTTTTATAGTACAAAATTCCCTCCGTGTTTAAGAATTAATTTCCATATTATTAACCATCTTAAATTTAAGCGTAGAGAAATTAAATTTCATCTGTAAAAAATTTTACTAATTTGAAATTATTTAGTAAATAATGTTTAAAAAAAGCCATCATGTGAGTTTGAATACACCGTTAGAGGATTGAGAGGGCAGTGGGCAGGAGAGATATAACAGGTGAGAATCAGGGTGTTTAATTGCTTGTGCTCTTTCTTCTATGAAAAAGACTACCATTTTAATGTTATACTTAAATATATCAAATTCTCAAATAATTCTCTATATATATATTTTGCCAAGTTTAATTTTTTTCAAACTAAAATTTCCCCTTTAATTTTCAAGAGTATCCTTCATAGTTTTAGCTCATGGTAAATCTCTTGTACCTACGACCGGAAACATCTGTTTACATTGCAAGCTACCAAACACACAAAGTTAATGGCTTTTTAAATCTATCATTTCTAATGTTTAATTTGTGTATAAACTTTTCAAGGATTTAACCACTGCATACATCAAGAGCTGGGTGTATATTATAACAGTTACTAAAACAACAATCCTAAGGAGAAAAATAAAGCAGATTATACCATGAGTGAACTAACTAAAGTACAAGGCACCTATATTCAGTTATTAAGGTGATTTTTTTAAACAGATTGATGCATTTTTTATGCTATAAGTTGACGAAGCCTTCTTTTGGTTTGCCATGAAACTGCTTTAGTTGACCAAAGCGGATAGAAGTCTTCCCTGGTCACCCGTACAGTCATCCTACAAAGAAACAAGAAACATTGCATATTTAAACTACCAGTGTTCACCACTAAAGAGGAGACTTCATCTCGTATGTGATGCAGTGTATTTAGTTGACCACCGCAACAAGCAGCCTCTTGTAGTCCCCAGAGGTATCGTCCTACAAATAGTAAAAAATATCTTGTCAAGAGGTTTATTGTGTGTACATGTACAGGATAATCAAAGCCACTCAGCATAAGTTATTGGCAAATAACCTAGATAAAATTGATTGTGGCTCTTAATTCAGATATATTGGGGCCATTTAAATCAACTAAGGATGTTCTCAGCAATTCCCAAGAAAATTTAAGATTATAGAATTTTAAAAAATGTCAGAGTTTTAAGTCAAAGAAACTATTTTTTCTTCAAAAATAAATCATTATTAGACCTACCTACTATGTTTATTTGTGGCCTAACATAATTATAGGGCAGCCCCATCATTCAGACACCATCACAATTTATTACTAGACTGAAAAAATGTTAAACTCATAATGGCAGAGTTGGAAAGGTGGTGGGAAGCAGAATTATTAAATGAATGTTAGCTTCTGATGAATATTTTTTCTAAAATGTGGAATCTGGATTCCAGATAGAGTGGATTTGACCCAAATCTTAATGCTTTATTTCAACGATATAGTTTTATAACACACACATCATTTCATTTAGGCCTAGTAGAATTATATAAAGACATCTTCAGAGAACCAATATCAATAGGAATTTTACCCAAGGTTCGAAAATATATTGATATATAAATATCAAAATATCAAAATATCAGACATAAGATAATTCAATGTTGGATACATATCACGTTCTTGATATATATATATATTAGATTTTTTCAAACCAATACATATTCATACACATGTTATGTAAATGTTTGTATTGATAAATTGTATGTTAAGAGATAATATAAGTAATTATGTAAAAATGTTAGTGACTAACTATTTCTACTATTTTGTATAAATAAAATGTATTTAATGATTTTAGTCAAGACTACTAAATTAGGGCTTTTTAGGCTACAATTCTGTTTTCAATCTTTATTAACACTGTTACTTAGAAAAGCATCAAACACCTTAGCTTAGTCGGTAGCATGTCCGTCTACTAAGCTAAAAGTCCCGGATTCCATTCCAGACATGGTCGAAAAATGATCATTGGTTAAATGTGGGTCTACCCTTTTACAGTGATGACTTAATGGTCTGTGCCCTGGATATTGTGTTTACCTTAAGCTTAACTTTGATTATAAGGCATGTGAAGCTACGACAAGCCATTAATGGAAAATATAAGACTTTAATAACAAAGTGACCTAGGCCACAGGCTGGAAACAGTAATGGATGTAAAAACAACAGATTAGTACAAACACAACAGTGAACAGTGAAAATAAAATTTAAATCAATGCTTGTGAATGAATTGGACATATATTAAGATTAATGCTAGATAGAAAAATACAAATGAGAAGAATTCCCTGTCAAAATTCTGTTTGTCCCTCAGGTCCCTCATATTATGTACTTTTTCCTTTAATTGTTTTTAGATACGGTATGATTTATATGTTTATGAATCGTAAAATCAAATGAAATTGTCATTACAAGAAATCCTTCTAAAACAACGAAAAACACCGCTTTTACAAATTTATTTTGAATAAACACCAAATTATTTAATTCAAACTGTTTACTTAATTTGTGAGTTATTTAGAGAGTGGCTAAATTAAAATCTATTTAAGATCCTTTTCTAGACACTTATTGTTAGTGATGAGCCATGGTCTTTAAGACCAGAAAAAACAAATTTTGTTGTAGTTAAGTTAATTTTAGGCTAAAAATATTGTGAAATATTCAGACAAACTTGACAAAGAAATTTAAAGAAAATATATATATAATATTTCAATAGTACATTTTAATTTTGTGTACAGTATCTCAATATGTAAATATTATTAAACACTTCAAACTATATATAATTTTGAATAAACATGAAATAACACTGAAAAGTGATATTTAAAAAATTAGATCTAACTAAAAATAAAACAATTTTTATGAGGCTCTAATGATATATAGCCTTGAACCCTGATTGGCTTCTTACACTCAACATCACCTTATGGTGAGCAGCAAATTTCAAGGTTTAGCAATGATTTCTTTTCTATAGTGGGAACTTTAACATAATTATTTTATTATAATTTTAACCACTCCCAAAAGCAAGCAGAGCCACCACATGCCCACCAACCAAAGTAACTAAATGGTAAAAAAAATTATAGGTTGATATATTTTAATAATAGCTTTCAAATAGTGAAATAATGGTCTCCCAAATTAACTAAATACCATAACCAATATAGCCCTGAATATTTTGACTTACGTGGCAAAGTTTTGGCATTTTATGATAAAAGGCCCTAGTTACATTTTTTAAATACAAGTTAAAATATTCAAATATTGACTAACATTCCAACCAATTCCAAAAGCAAACATGTCCACTAGGTAGGGCATACATTAAGGTTTATCACAATTCTCTTTACTAAGCTTGTTACCTACCAATCAAGGACACTAGAAAACAAGGTCATGAAACGGGTGTTTTTTTCATACCTAAAAAATATTTTAGCATTTTTATCTTAAAACTTGTTTTTAATTTATGTTAAATTATTTGAAAATTCAATGTTTTCTTAGGATCATGTTAACAATAAAAATAATACCCAAAAGGCAAATCTCCTTCACCATCAGGTCACAAAATAGATCTAAACAAACACAGCAAGGACCTTCACACACCCCAACAAAATTATATGTGAATTCAAGAAAATTTGGCAAAATAATTTTTTACACATTTCATGAAATTCTAATTACATTGATCAAATAAATAAAGCACGACTACATTCATAACTGTCTTCTTAATAAAGTTTAAGCATAAATGGTTACAACTTATTTTTTTCAACCAGTATGGTTTAAGATCTCATCTCATGGCCAAGTAACAAGGATATTGTATATACAAATACACAAATGCACTTAAATCAGAAATCTCATCAAAATAGTATTCTGCATTCTTCACTTAAGAGCAAAATTGGGATAGTTGACGCTACACCATAGTTGAACCAAACAAGTCAAGTTTATTAAGCTAAAGAGAAAATCAAAAAGTACACCTAGATTAAAGAATAATAAAAATAGGAATAGGACCCTTGAATCTCGATATTTGATATATGAAAAAAAGATGCGGGTTGTTTTCTTTCAAAATTTTCAAATGAAATTAGTTTTAGGACAATACATTCTATATATTGGTGGTTCAGACCCAACATAATTATAAGAAATATAACAACCTGACCCCTCACAATTAATTTAACACTTAAATGAATGTAAGAATGTTGTAATGAATGCATTTTAACAAAAAATGTCAACAGTTAATTCATTTATTTAATTTTATGATATTGTTGTATTCCTTTTATGTTCATAAATTTTCTTAAGATTTATATTTGAAGCTTGAATTTGTAAAATAGTGTATTAGAACTTCACTCTAATAAAAAATCCACAAAAATTTTCTTTTCAAATTTAAATTCTAACATGCCAACTACTAAAAACACAAATAATGTTCTAGTATTATATTTGGAAGAATATATAGGAAAGTTGGATAGAAACATATAAAAGGGGGACAAACAATTACCCCATAGAGCGAAAAGAGGTTTTCCTTATTGAGTAAATAATGTTCTTGGCAATTAAACTAGTTCGTCCTTATAGACATATTTACAAAAATGAGTTTCAATTAGATAACTAAGGGTGTGCAAAGCTTTGATTTGGCTTCAAAAAAACAGCTTCAACTTTGCTTAAAAAATGGATTAGAAGATTTTACAATAAAATATTGACAGCTTAGATTCAATTTATATTCAATTACTGCCATTTTGAGCTGTTTTATACATTACAAATTAATATTCACATGGGGGAAAAAAAAGTGAAGTAAATGAATTGCATATAGTGATAGTAGCTGGATTTATCAGAATGAAACCAAATACTATAAACAATTGTGAAATAAAACATTTTTTAAGTAATTTTAATGCATAAAGTAGTTTAAATGACCACTATATAATATTTTTGAAGCATAAAACAACTAACAAAAAATATTCAAACTACAATTCAGATTCAAGAATATTTCATATATTCAACTAAATGAAAAGTGGACTTCACACACCCCTATAACTAACCCAAATTATTAATGGTTTGAGCTAAGAGGAATATAAAGCACATTTTCCTTAATGATACTGGAATATAAATTGTCTAAATGAAACACCAAAAACACAAACATTAGAAGTGAACCCACATTTACATTCAGGGGAATAAGAAAATCAGTTAGGGAAAAAAACTCGCTACACCCGGAATTTGAACTTCAAGTTCATCATATTCAAAATTATTAATGGTAAATCCTCAAAATTAAATTCAAGATGGCCACAGATGGGTAAAAACTTGGAATAGTAGAGTTATTTTAAAACAGAAAAAATCAGGGCCAAGTCAAGGAATTTGACCACAAAGTCAGGGAAAATGAGGTATTTTCACCGTTAAATTGAAACTATAATAGGCACCAATATTTTACGAATTTAGTTAGCTCATTTCCAATATTAGATATGTTAAACAAAGATGAAGTTATTTTATTATTAGCTTCAAACATATTGCTTTAATTTGTTCATTCCCTCAACAAATGTAAACTATTTTGCATGCATGCAAACCAAATTTAGGTTTGACTGGCACTAAATATCTCAATAAAATTCACTATGTATGCACACGCATATTTCAATATTCACAAAAGCCAGTAGAATACTGAAGATTAAACAAAAAGAAAATACTTGTGTGTAAATATTAGAGATGGGACCCTCAAATCCTTAAGGATATTCAAGGATTCGAGACCCAAATCCTTATTTTTAATATATATATATATATTAATTTATCAAGTTAAATTTGCTATATAGCTCATACTGCAGAGTGGTGTTTCAGAACCAATTATAGAATGAGCTTAACAACCAGACCCCAGACCAGAATGTTAAACGAATTGATTATATAAAAGAATGTTAACAATAAGTTATATTATTTCTATTATATTTCTATTTCTTTTTATATTAAGAATTTTTTCCCAGATTCAGATTCAATATTCAAAGGTAAATAGGAGATTGGAATCATAAAAGAGATAATTCGACTTGACCCAACTAATGAGTAGGCCCATAGATTTACTCTCTTTTATTATCACATATGTATTAATAAAGAATATTTCAATTGTTATGTATTGTTCATTCAATCTTTCATTTTGTGATCACATCAAATAGATAATAAAATTCTACAGCTATAGCTCGTAAACGCAGTGCTTGGATAGGACAAGTTTTATTTTTACTGATTTTTTTACTATGTTTATTTTTAACACTATAGTCAATTCAATTACTTTAGAATGTGTAAATTAAGAATGTGTTGAAAATATTTTGGTTTTCTAAACCATACAAGGTTACTTAGGCAAACATATATTCTTATCTTTTTTAAGAGTTGTGTATCAAGCTCAGATACTTTTTTGTATAATATGTAGAGATCTTCAACATGTGTATCTAAGGATGGATAAGGTAAATTTTAGAGGAAATCGCTATTTAGCAAAAAATACAAAATAGTACACATGGCCAAGATTTGAACTTTTACCTTCCTATCACCAGCAAGACAAGACTTAGCACCTTTGTCGACGTGCCTACAAGTATAGGTTCCTAACAAATTTATATTAGCTTAACATATGTGCCATTGAAGGTGCATCAATATTTGGTATATAATTTGAAAAATTTCAGAAGAGAAAAATACCTTTGTCTGGTATACCTAAAAAAAGGCAAGGAATTGCAAAAGTAAATTCCTGTAGCAACTCTTGACACTTTACATCTGCCTGAATGGGCATAAACTTTCCAAGTAGGTCAAGCTACAGCACATCTAGGGTGGGAAGTGGAGTAAGGGGTGTGGAGAACGTGAGAAAATCAATACACAGAAACTTTCACGAACTGTTACCACTTAAAGCAGTAAATCACTTAACACAAAGAAAGGGTTGATATGTCACCGGAGGGCTGACACCATTAATCATTTATAAAATCAACCAAATTTGCTTGATTTAAGTACAATAACCTGTTATGTAATAAAATATGTGCCTTAGGGAACTTCCTATCAAACAATGTGTTTTTTAAGTGTTATTTTTTTATTTAAACTAAGTGTTTGAATGTAAAGGCAAGGAGTTTGTAGTGATTGCTCACCTAAGAGTTGAAGTAAATTTTAACAAAATTGGATGACTAAGAGAGACTAGGAAAGTGGAAATCATGGGAATGAAGTTTGTGAGGATCATGTTAGTTGTCACGAGGGGAAACAGGATTATGAATAAAGTTGTCCAGGAAAGATTTGGGGTACAGGGAGTACATGAGATACTAGAGGAATCAAGAATGTGATGGTATGATGATGTAATGAGGATGGAAAAGAAAATACCAAAGAGAATGATGGAGATAAAATATATTTAGAAAAAAATGCCAAGGGTTGGTGATTGAATTTTAAAGAAACCTACCGGCATCTGCCGAAGGTGATCAAATTAAAATAAAAGTACTTGCATTTGCTTAGGGCAATTGACTTAAAATGTGAGATACTAACATTTGCTTAGGGTAAAAGCTAATTTTTAAAAATGTGCCCACATTTTTCTTGGGTATTACTCCCCAAATAATATTTATACTGTTTTAAGAAAACAACTAATACAAATAAATTGTTGGTAGATATATTAATATCACAGTGAAAAAAAGAAAATATTTTATTTTAAAGCTCTGAAAATTTTCTGGCTTGCTCTCAACCAATGAAAGGTTAAATGATGAAACCACCATTACAGACCAACAGTGCAACACCATATCAGTAAACATGTGGATAATAAATATCTGGCTTATCTGATTTGAGTTTGCTAGTGATGGGGAGTAGGAATGTGAGAGATACTTTTTTTTGTTCTCAAGAGATTGGAAATGTATATAAATAAATAAAAATTATATATATAATAATCTATAATCGAAAAATTAAGCTAATAATTTTTAATACATATGCAATAACTTAAGCTACTTTAATTTTAACATTTCTGAAACAGATTAAATCTATATTTACATCTAGAATAGATTGGCATACATATTTTTAAATAATGAAGGAAACACGAAAAGTTAAATTTAAAAATAAATAAAATATGTTTAAAAGTACCAAATCTGTGCAATACTCTAGTGGTATTTCCTTTCTACTGGCGCAGCTAGATGTTTTACGAATGATTGATTCTGTTCTTAAAAGGAAATGAATGGAAGAAATTAAAGGAGGAAAAATGGTGGAAGGATAGAGGAAGATGGAAGCATTTTAATAAATTAACCGGGTCAAAGGCTGGAAACAGTTTATGATTAAGTGTAATTAAAATCTGTATAGACCCGAGGAAGTTAAGCAGTGAGATTAAGAAGAAAAAAAAACAATTACCTCAATGCGTTCCCTCAGGGGTTTCTCGTACATCTTTTCGTATTCCTCCTTAATGTCCCCCAGGTCAATCTCAGAGCGTGTAACTATGATGCGAATTAACGTGCGGTCGCTGGTCCCCATACCAGACATGGCGTCGTGAAGCCGCTTGGCAAAATATGCAGTCTTGTCCTTAACAGACCTCACTGAAACAAATAATATTGAATAGGTACATAGAAAACAGACACAAATGTTAGCTACGTTTTATTTTTTAATTAAATATTCAAGTGTGACAATTTTTAATAATTAGAATTACACGATTTAAATTAATATGGACTGTTTTGTTTATTGCTGAAAATAAGGGTATGAGAAGCTTTGAAAACTTCAACTTTGCTTTTAATATTTGTCAGCTTTGACTATGATATTATTATTATTATTATTATTATTAGCACCGCGTCTTACTACCCGTTCGGGTTATACGCACTTACGCTAATGTGTAATGGTAGGGTGATTGTGAGATGAAATGGAGGACCTACAGTTTAACATGGAATCCNCTACCCGTTCGGGTTATACGCACTTACGCTAATGTGTAATGGTAGGGTGATTGTGAGATGAAATGGAGGACCTACAGTTTAACATGGAATCCGAACCACGGTGGAGGCCTGGCATTCCTCACATTCGCAAGATGTCTTGTCAGAGGTGAAGGAAGGGTTTGGTAATCAGATAAATCTTTGCCGGGACCGAGGATTGAACCCTGGCCGCTAGCATAGAAGTCTGACACCTTACCCCTACTATGATAAGAAATTGAAATTCCAGAGTCAACAATGAAATAACATTTTAGCTCATTTTATAGTTATTTATATCATAAATTAAAGATTTTTAAGCATCACATTTTAATACCTGTTTGGGTTACATGCATATGTACAAATTACAATAAATGTGTGATAATGATGATCACACAATTATGCTAATCGTGTGATAATGA
The DNA here is from genome assembly GCA_902151425.1 of Timema shepardi. NCBI lineage: Eukaryota > Metazoa > Arthropoda > Insecta > Phasmatodea > Timematidae > Timema > Timema shepardi. Next base: position 122,110 of record CABFVX010001918.1, on the reverse strand, counting down.
TGATCACACAATTATGCTAATCGTGTGATAAGGATGATCACACAATTATGCTAATTGTGTGATAAGGATAATAGAGGTTGAATTTATAGAAAGTGTACCCATATTTGGTTCGAGGGAGAGTAAAGCAACATTCAGTATACCAAACCAGAATTCAAACCTCTTCCTCCCTGTCATCAACAGCCAGTCTTTTGAAAGAGTGATGCCTTAGACCATGGGACCATCAAGTACAAATTAATGTTGACATGATAAAAATATAAACATGTTGTAACTGAAAATTAATTTATTATTTTACAAATAGTCATGTTTGAAAGAGATTTTGCAGTTCATATGTAATACTTAAAGTTACAGAGCATCTTGATGCTTGATGTCTTAGGTCTGCACATGTCAGATACTGGTGACTCATTGTTAAGCTCTTGGCAACAAACAGCCATGTCCTTTGTTCTGTTAGGAGAGGAGCAAGGGGTAACTACTAGTGACTAAGTTAACAGATACTTCTTTCAACAATAACAAGGCTAAAGAAAAGGGAGGGGGGGGAGGGCCTTGTGTTAAGAATATAAAGGTTAAGGAGTAAGAAATAAGCTGTATTACAATGGTTGTGAGTAGGGAGAGATTACCTTTGCAAGGCCATTCACAAGGTTAACTTTCAAACAAATGTCAACTGGGGTAGGGGGGGAAGTGACAAGGGAGCCAAAACTAGAGCAGATTCAACAGAAGTTAAAGCTAAAAGACTATTTTGGTTTCAAAGCTATATAATAGATTCAGAACTTATCTTTATTTCAATACTTACATTTATTCATCAGTCAATACTTGATAAATTGTTTTAAAATTAATATATTTGTCATTCTATGCACAGACTTCAAAATGAAACTGCTGTATAATATATATCACAAATTAACTATGAAAAGAGGTGAAGTCAAAGTGACAAACTCTCTTTAAAACGTGGTAGGATTAATGATAAAATGAATTATAATAAATTAACTCCAGTTTTCACTTTAACTTTTTATCAACAAACCTTCTATACAAAACAATAAAAATTGACCATGTAAACAGTTGATTTTTTAAGTATCATTTTATATATTGTACAGTGGCCAAACTGTCCAAATTTTATTTATACTATGGTGTAAAATTAACTTTGTAACAATAGCCCAACACCTCCACAATTTACTTATAGCTAACACAGGCAAAGTTTGTAAATTTAAAAAAAGGGCTGGAAAAATATTTTAAGTATGAAAACAACAAGAGGACACTTATCTAACTCAAATCATTAAGTGGCATTAATAATTATTTAATAGACTTGCCAATTGACAAATATCCATCTTCCAGACTACCAGCAAACTCTCGCTTGATGGCATCTTCGATGTCGTGACCGGCAAGGCGACCATATTCATAAAAGATTCGCCGCAGCTGGGGGTAACTGCGAGATACCAGGATAGCGTTGAACATACTCTCATCTGTACCCCATTGCATCTCTCCTAGGGGCCAATGTTAGACGCAATGAGAAAAAAGTCAAAAGAATATTTCAATAGTTCATTATGGAAATTGTTAAATAATTACTTCCATTCTGGTGTGATTAGGGAAATTGATTTCACATTTAAAAAAGTTCTTAATTTGCTTTCTAGTAGAAGAAAGTGCATCATATGTAGGAATGTGAAAAAAGCACCAATATCAATATTTTCCTTTTGATACTAGTATTTTTTACTAGATACTTTTTTCAATACATTACTGATGTTAATACTCATAACCCCAGTATTGAAAGAAACAGTTTTTTTGGTCATGGAAGTTTTTTAAGGCATGTCATGAAACTGATCTGGCCATAATTATGCTGGATAATTGTGGTCAAGAAGGGTAGGAACAGAGCTTACCTGCCTGCAGGAGAGCGTCTGCGTCCGCTGTGGCTGCCTCAGGGTCTACATCAACGCTCTCGTCTCTGTTTGCCTGAATAAGAAAGTTTTACTTCAAATAACATTATAGAGATTGATATCTAATTTTCTTAGATGGTTTCTTAAAATAGGACATTTGAGTGAACAAAATAAAAGAATCTTGGAAGAAACTTAGGACTATAAAATTTCACTTATTTCCTCATTCTTGTTAAGGTAAATTATAGGGGTGTGCGAAGCCAGTTTTTTCAGTTCGAAGCGAAGCCGAAGCGAATATTCAAGAATATTCTCGAAGTCGAATCGAAGTTCGAATAAAATTTAAACAACTAATAATAGCTCTTAAAACAAATTATTTTTCTAAAAAAAACTGGATGTTTTTAGCCTTAATATATTTATATTTATTTCAAATGCTATTAAATTGATATATTTTATCTAACTTTAATAAAAACCTTACAATTTAGCCTAATTATGTAATAATACACAATAAGACATTAACCTTTTTAGAAAAAAATATGTAGGCCTACTAAAAAGACATTTACTTGGGCACGTAAATAGACAATTATATTTTATAAAAAATATAGATATATACTATATTAGGCTAAGTTATATGCTAAGAAAATATTTACACAGTCCTGTGACATTGTGCAATAATATTATCCTACATTTGATTTGCAATTAAACTTTAAAAAATATTCACTTCAGGGCAGATTATGTTATAACTTATTTTAAAAAACGAATATTAAGAATTAAGAAAAATTATATCAACATCAAACAGTTTTTATAAGTTAAAATAAAAACAAACATTGTAAGAAATTATCCACACAGGCAGTTAGAAGTGTTACTTTCTCTTCAAGTTATTTTGAAAGATGTTAATTCCTCAAAATGAATAGGAGTCAACGGTTCTCGTCTGGCTGGTACAATGTTTCCTGAACTAGAAAATACCCTTTCACTGCACACACTTGTAGCAGGGCTACCTTGGAGACATTAGGGTATTTTCAAGAACCCTCTTCCCTCCACCAGATATAGGCACCCGTGGTTCATTTAGGTAATCCTTCACTTCACTGTTGTTGTCTATTGCCGGTTGGGTGGTATTTGGTATGGAATCAAAACTTGACCATAGTCCAGAACTAGAAGAGGAGCATGAGGGGTGTTCATCTTTTACGTTAGGCTCTAAAGATGACTTGTCACTCAACTTCTTAACTTCAATTGCTAGCGTGTTTACTGCCACCATATCATCGATCAAGACACCTCTAAATCTTGGGTCGCATAGCATGGATGGGCAGAAAATAGGATCTGAATCGTAGAAACTGAAGCGAGATTTCAAAGCCTTATCTAAACTTCTTGCGAACATTACACCATCCTTCTTGCTAGTGATAAAAACATTTAAGAGATTTGAGGCAAGGAAGGATGGGTATAACCATTGAAGAGGTGGGATAACTGTCCCCACTGATTTCCTTGGTGGCGTCAGCTAGTGGCCCAAGAACCTCTACAATGCCTGCTGCTTGCTTCCATTCAACTTCAGTTAGGATCTCGATGTTATTTTCTGAATTGGCAAGTTCAGCTCCAACAGCTTTTCTAACAGCATGTAATCGAGAAAGCATGTTATACTCGCTGGACCACCGTGTGTCCACAAACTGAATTAACTCGAGTACTGGCAGTACCATCTCTTCCATTACCGTATGTAATCTTTTTCTTGTGGATGGACTACGACTGTAATGTTCCACAATTGCTTTTGCCTTTGTCAAAAGTGTACAAACACCATAACATTCTGCTTTGGCATCATGGATAGCTAATTATTACTGTTCAATCTAACACATTAAAATAAAATGTAGATAAACTGCAACACATGCTCTAAATAAGCTATCAAAGTTATTTTTATTCCAGTTTTAAATTTTTTAAAAAAGGTAAATCTTTTGGTATTACAGAAAAATATGGATTCTTTTAAAAAGAAAAACGTTTCTAATAGCAATAAGTCACCTGTTGGCGTTTTGTATTTTTTCAGGCATATTTTACACTGGGCAGTTTTCTTAGAAGCTCTCGTGAAAAATACCCATATTTCACTTTTAATTTTCTTTGTTTCGGACATTTTCGTAGGCTTAACCAAAACTATTGATAAATAAATAAGAAACAGAAACAGTCTAATGTTGCCAACATGAGGTCATCAAATTTTCCATCAAGTTTTTGGGTTAATATAAATAAATCATTTAATTGTTTAGTTAAAAAAAAAAGTATAATTTAAAATTGAAACAAAATTTAATCAGTAAAGGGTAAATATGTTTGCTTATATTCTGTCTCAAAATTAATTTTTTCGACTTTCAATCAAGTTTTTAATTTATCTCTTGGCGCATGCGTCATAACATTTTCTGTTGAGTAGAGCAAATACACGTGAAGGTCATTTCATTTCAGAATATTGAAAAAGATTCACTTGAAAAAAATTATGCAAAATTCAAAGCAAAAATATGATTTTAAATTGTATATTGATTTTTTATAAATATTATTTTTATCACGTGAATTTAGGTCATGTGGCGGTGAAGATAGCTGAACGTATTTAATTTGTGAATCGATCAGGCCGTGTGGCATCGAATATAATCGATTATTGAAATTGTGTAACTATCGATAGTTATTCAATATTTCATCAAAACGAACTATTTTAAATTTACAAGTTATTTATTGAGAGAGAATAAGAAAAAGATACTTACAGGTACATTTTTTTAAAACGAAAATAGCGTGATCACCATTTATTAAAAGTGGTCACTAATCTCAGTAGAAATATTGTGGAATAATAATAATTATGTCAGTCACAATCAACTAGTCGTTTTATAACCATGGCCTTTTGTGTCAATACATAGATATTAAAAAATATCGAACTAATCGATATTTAACCTATAAATCGATAAGGCCCATCTTTCGTAAAGTAAACAAATGAAAATAATTTGTAATAGAAGCTTGCGCCTTATACATATTAGTAAATATTCTATAATTCAAAGTTTTATTTGTTTTAAATTGTGAATTGTGTGTGTTAAACATGAATATAATCTATTAGAATAATAGCTCAGAACGGTTAAAATTGAAAATACTTATATATTTTTTTTGCCGAAGCTTCGAATTTTTCGAAGTAAATTTTGTTTGTCGAAGTCGAAGTCGAAGTTAATTAATATTCGCTTCGACTTCGAGATTCTCGAAGCTTCGCACACCCCTAGTAAATTATACATCAGAACTTTTTCAGAACAAACTTATCTTAGCAATCTCATTTTAGTTGTACCTAGAACTTAAAATACACATTTTTTGATATCCTTTAAAAGATGGTTTAACTGATGAAATTAGATACGTATCAAATTTTCCAACCATATTAATTTGCTTTATGGAGAGTTTGTCAATCAGCATTCAAATCCTAGCCATATGTACCAAGCTTTTTTGTAGATGACTTCTTAACTCTTTCTCCATGTAAATCAGGGTACATTTAATATAAAATTCTCCTCGCATCATTATAGTGTGAAAAGATTGGCCAGGTAGAATGATGCTTTTCAAAAATATACATTTAAAATCGTGTGTTTAGCTTTCTAATATCCAAAATTAGCTACAGTTCCTTTAATCCGTTTAATGAATGTATATAATCTTATAGTAAAATAAGGAGAGGGACTTTAATTTAGCTAAAAATTTGTAATTTTTTTTGTACCGGTATGCTTTTTTGTGTAAAAATGGGCCTATTGTTCATTGGCTGTAGCTATATATTTTTATGTATTTGAACTTTCTAGCAACATGGCTGGGCTGGCTAACCATAAGCAATAACACTAGTGGGTTAGCCGAGTGAGCTGCAAGCATGTGAAATGAAAATTTTATAAGTGTCCTGGAAAAAGACAGGCGAGCTAGAGTAAGGAACAAGGATGTGAAAGAGGAGTTAGGAGTGAAAGAATTTATGGAAAACAAGAACACTGCATGTATACATGGAAAGAGGGGTGAGGGGCAGAAGATAAGTTGGCTGACCTAGAAGGAGGTGGCTGACCTAGAAGGAGGTGGCTGAACCAGATAAAGGAAGAGAAAGTTGGAGAAGTGTTCCTGGACAGACAGCATTGGCTAAAGCTCTTAATCTGTATATTTTAATGATAGTTTTCTTATTTAGGATACACAGCTTGATAGATATTTCATTTTATTCCTAATATGTGCGATTCATTTAACACAATTAGCATTGGAAATAGTTCCCAAAAAGATAGACTAAGCTCTGGTCAAATTTGATTATCCTCACCGTGAGAAGTGAAACCAGCAGCCTCTTGAAGTGGCCAGAAGTGTCTCCGACAAGGTCATCTTCTAAGGAGCTCTCATACACTGCAAATCATCAGTATTTTAGTCATTTTATCTTAATATGTTTTAACAGAAATTCTAGCATAAACAATACCATGAGACTACCAACCTTCAATTTACATTAGTTTTGATACACATTACAACAAGATTTGTTGACAGTAAGTTATATCTACTATGCGTATAACTTGAACGGGTAGTAAGACAGTGCTAATAATAATATATCTATTAATTTTACAGCTACTCTAAGATATGTTCTAGAAATGAAATTGACAACACTAGTTAAGTATGATCTATTCCTAGGGATAGATACAGCAGGTTAGAGGAAATGTACCTGTAGTAGTGTGGAGGGAGGATGAGAAAACTGAAGTTACAAATCACATGTGAAAAACCAGCCCCAGTTAGCATCAGACTTTAAATTTGGCACAGGAAATTAGTTCATTGCGGTCTGGATAACTTATACATTGCAGCCACCAGTTTAATCTTAAGATCATGTTAATATGAATATTTAGGCAAATATTTAGTAATACTTATATTACTTGTATGCGATAGTATTTTCTAGGATTGGCATTCAAGATTCATAGATACAAATATTTTAAATGTGCTTGAAAAAAAAAAGACCTATGTGTGTAATATGAAAATGTAAACTTATGTACAGATACTTACAAATCTATAAAGGAAGGGTTACCATATTTGAAGGAGAAAAAAAGGATGTTGCCAAAAGTGTTTACTTTCTTTAAAAGTATACAACTAGTATAATTTTAGATATACAAAACTGGGTACGAAAAAAAAAGTTTAAGTAACACACTATGTATATAGAATGTAATACAAATGTACTTCCTTGTATATCAACCCTTTATATATTGCATTTGAATTGACTAGAGATGGGACCTCAAATACTTCAAATTCCTCAAATCTTTAAGGCTTTTTGAGATTTGAGGATTCAACAAAACTTCAGATTCAAAACAAACTTTTTTTCTTCAATTTTTCAAGTTAAATTTGTTTTAGAGCTTACTGCTTATTTGTTGTTCAGAACCTATTATAAATGAAGGATGATCTTAACACCCAGACACTAAACGAGTAATTTAACACTTAATTGGATGTATGAATGTTGTATTGACTATTATAAGAAATAATGTTAGCATTCAGTTACTATTTGTATCTTATATTATTTTATATATATTTATACTTTCCCTTATGTTCATAATTATTTCAAGAATCGGATTGAGATTTGAGGAGATTTGAGATTCAGATTCATAAAATAGTGCATTCAACCCAAACCTTAGAATTAACAAACTAAGGCATTAATTTGAAGATTATTCCATTCATAATTAAACTTTATTACACCAAAAGAAGACACCAACAAACTATTAATGGCATGGGACTCTATTCAGCTGTCACAAAGATAATAAACTTGATGAAAAATAACAGAAAAACAATTCTATAGCTAATATGAGAAGTCTTGAAACCTGTTAGTTAATATCACACACCACCTATAAATGATGTTATGATGACACCCTTTCCAACAAGTGAAACATAAGACAAACACAGTTAGATTTATTATTTAATCACTGATAGATATTTTTGTATACACCTATTTACTAATTGTACCAGCGGTTTGAGGGATTAGGAAGGTTAAATTTTAAAAAATGTACCCACATTTGCATAGAAAGAGGGGAAAATAATTTTGGAAAAACTATAAGTACACATGACCAAGATTTGAACCTTGATCTAATCATCAGCAGTATAGTCTGATTTTAGATTAATGCTTAAGACCATGTGGCCACCGAAAATGGTAGTTTTTTTGTCACAAAAAAAAGTCCATAAAGATTAATATTTTATTTCTTTAAAAGAGAAATTATAGTAGCCTTAAATAAAGGTTTGCGAAAATGCACAAGATATTCAAACTCACCTTTCTCATAAACTGCCTTTATTGTGCGTATGCCATAGTTGCTGAGGGTGCAAAGAATCTCTACAATGGCCTCTTCGTCTGTTCCAATCCCACTGATAGCATCATGAAGTTCTTTTGCATACAAATCAGGTAGTGGTGTCATTAGTGCCACTACTGCGTCTTCAAAGTTCCCTCCTAATTCCCCTTTGAGCTCGTCAATCAAATCCTTGAGGAAAGAAGGTTGTGTAAATTAATGACATTGATTGTTAATATCTTAATTTGAAGCTACACTGATCCAAATTTTCTCTCCAAAATTAATAATTTTGACGAAAATGCAGAGTCACCAAGGATATTAAAATCTTTTTTCATAATAATATTCTTTGTTTGCACTGCATATTATTAATACACAACTGAACAACCCACATTTTAACCCCAATGGAATTAGGACTATGGCCGAATATAATAGGAAATACACTCGCATTAAAATTGAGGGAGAGAGGGAAACCTTTAAGGGAAAAATACCCTCAGTAAGCCTAACGCCAGTCAATATGCAAACACTTGACCTCCCAGTTACGGGCAAACTAGATCAAGACTGACTGACTTGTTTATGTGCTCCTCAACATAGATTAAGATAATTAAACAATGCCAACTCTATGGGGGGAGAGTTAGGAGGGGGGAAGAGTTAGGAGGGGGGAAGAGTTA
>CABFVX010001918.1:34730-112628 GCA_902151425.1 Timema shepardi | reverse complement strand
AGAGTTAGGAGGGGGAGAGTTAGGAGGGGGCAGAATAGGCTTTTCCCTAAGGCTGAAGATTCCAAGCAAAAATTAGATGTACTAGTTTTTTTAATTTACTCTATTAACCATGAAGTAAGGATGTAGGTCACGTTAAGAAAAGGTAATTCTTCAAAAATATGCATTTAGAATATCAACCCTACTTCTTAAAAATACATTAAACTGTTTTTGCTAAATATGGTGAGTGTAGACTTTCATGATAAATTATTTATTTGAACCTTATAAAATATTCTTAATATGTTGTCTAAAAGTTATGCGAATTATGTGTTTGTAAACTATAAAATTACATGATTCAAACAACATGGTTTCTATTATGGAAGTTTGGAAATTTTAGTTTTTAAATTAATTGACCCTGAGCAAATAAATATTTTTATTGATATTTAAAAAATTAAAATTCTAAAAAAATCAAACGTGCTGTGTTTTACAATACAGTATGAAAATAACATTTTTCAACACCTTTATAAAGTAGGGTTCATTTATATACTTTGACCAGGGCAGCAAAAGTAATTGAATCAGTATTTATCTAAGTTGCACAATGAGCTTGAATTATGTTCTTTTAACAGTTACAGGTGTACTTAAGTGCATACTTAACTAAGAAAGGAGATTGTGTCCAAAATAAAAGAAACAAAGGTGCACTCATTCTATTTACCAAAAATATGTACCAGGATGACCTTTGTACCAATTGTCAAGTGTACTGTGTGAAACGATACATGTAGTAAACAGTCATTACCTCCCAATATAACACAAGTATCATAGCGTTGAATAAGCCCCAAAGAAACACCTGACAGCAATTCAAAGAAGAAAAAAAATCACAAGAGAAAGGGAATTAACATTGATTCTCCTTTCTACACCACACACCATCCCATGAAGTGCTTTCCAGGGGAGGTTGGTGTATGTGCACCTTCTCAGGGAACAAGAAAACGTTTATTGATCGAACTCGCATGGGACGTGATTCCACCCCTGCTTCCAGTCAACTAGTCTACAAAACCCTCCTACCCCTTTAGAAAGTTGATAAAATACCCTCTTCAACATTGGGACACCACTCTCGGGGGGTAGGGGTGAGGGGTGGGGAAAATCTTTTCCAAGGTAGACATTAGTCATGTAAGCAAATTCACATTTCGATTTTGGTTAACTTGTAATTCTAATCTTTTCAAAATTATCTTTAGGTGATTATAATTTTATACTGCTCGTTGTAGGTTATTAACGTCCAGTACATATAAGTCATTTGTGTGTGCTCTAGGTCATTATTTCTAGGAGTTTTCTAGATAGTTTTTTATTATTATTATTTAGCACCACGTCTTACTACCTGTTCGGGTTATACACTTTAAGTACTAATTATGCTAATGTATTGTTAACATGAAAGTTAATTGTTCCTAAGATGGTGGGCTTGAAGAAATAGTAGGTTTGAATGGGGATAGTGTTTGAGGGTAGTCATTATTTGCCTGCCAGTTTTTCTGAACCAGATAGGGTCTGAGGTCATTGTAATTTACACTTAGTAGTTTATTCATGTACATTAACTTACTTGTTAAACATCTTATTTTGTAATTTAAAATTGTTTTGCATTATAAAGGATTTATAATATTCACTATGCCAAAACAATGATTAGGTTTTGTCTTTCTGTATACCCTACTGGCTCAAAGCATTCCTGTCTATTAATAACATCTGTTAAACAGTATTTAGAGAATAAATATAGGATGAGTGGTAAATAATATTCGAGAAGTTTAGCATTTACTTGAATCATGCTGCCTAGAATCTATCCTTGTTAAATACATTATTATTTATTTATATTGCACTCCCTATCCGACTGTTGGCTTTTGAGATTAGTAGTTGAGACTGGGCTGAGGCAGTCAGAGTAGTAGGGATGTATACACAATTTTCGAAAAGATTATCCTGACCTATGGTGATGGTATCTTTTATAACAAAATCAAAGCAAATAAAGTTTGTCCGATACATATCCCCTCTTACCTTGCCATAAAGAGTTTTGAAAGTTTCTGCAATTTCCAGTCTTTGGACAACTCCCCTCTTTGAGATAACGTCAATGATGGTTTGTTCATCAGTGCCAAAGCCTTTCATGGCAGCGCGGAGGGTTCCAGCGTCTGCTTCTGGGTCAAATGGTTCTGCATCGAAGACTGTGGGTGTGCACTGAAAGGAGAGTAGTCAAATGAGAATTCGGATCTTTAAAACCAAGTCTCACATTATGTACCAAACTAAAGGAGTTATTACCTGGTGAGCATAGTATTGACGAGAACTCATCTTGATAAAGTAAGTTAGACCCTTGTACAATGGAACTGAAAATAATAACCAAAACCTCTTAAAATACAAACAAAAGTTTTCCAAAGAACAGTCCTAATAATAAAATTAGAGTAATGCTAATTCTAGTGTGGTAACCTAGTTTAGAAACACTCACTAGAAATAATGTTGAAATTAATCATTTTCTTAAGTTTAGTCAATTCATTTTCCACGCAGGATCTTACTGCCCATCTGAATTGTCTACAAAGACTACTTTAACTCGATATTGAAGTAGATAGGAAAGTAGAATTTACAAGTGTGTCTGCATTTGAGTGGAGGGAGAATGGGAAACTATTTAGGAAAAAAACGGCATTGTACAACGAGCCAAGATTCAAACCCCAATCTCCCCATCACCGGCAATTGCATTTTGTCACAAATCTAACGGCATAGACTAATATCAATTAGTAGTATGAGATACTTCTTATCTCAAGGTATTGGGTTCAATTCTTACTGCAACACGATTTTTTTTATTTTAAAATCTTTTTCTAAAAATATATTCAGCTCAGTAATTTAACCTGTGTATCCCCTAGACTATCCAATAGCCTCATTAAAAATAACAAGTTAGATTAAAAGATGTACCTACATTAACTTTAAAATATTACATGTAGATGATTATTTACATAACATAGGCTTATTTGGGTTTCATAAAAAAAATATGGCTAAGATATACATAAATTTGTAAATATGAGGCTTTTTTTACCCATAATTAATCCTATTTTACTAAGTGAAAAGAGATAGTGCATCGATTAGCAAATAAAATAAGAATAAAAGAATTAAAGTGATTCACAGTAAATCTGTAGGCTGTGTGTTTCACTCGCGAACATGTAATACACCTCAAAGTATATTCCAAAGAATAATTGTTTTCATAAACACAATAATTGTCTACAGTGAACACATGGTGTAGTAATGTAGTTTTTCCACCCCAATTTCTTTCTAAAATTGACCCTTTCATGTAAATAATATTCTAATTTTGATATTTTACTCTAGAACTATATTTCTCATATTTGTACTTGTTGAATATTAAGATTGTTATAACTTTTATATACGAGTCAGGTTTTGGAATACCTGCAGACTGGCATGGCTCCTTTTTTTTTTGAACACATTTAGTATGTTCTTGGTTGGTAGGTGAAGAAAATGAGTGTTAGTTTTGGTGACAACACTTCTGAAAATGGAGTCTACAAGAAATAAGCATGCAAATAACCAGGTGAATTTAGTCTGTTGAAAATTGTGAAGCTGAGCAGGCATAAAATCACATGAAGAAGTTTGAGAAGTATATTTAAAACTTGGGTCAGAAATTGTAAAACTGCCTGATGTATATTCACTTGTATCATAATAAAGTGTATTAAAATGTAAAAGTAGGCAAATATGTAGAGAAAACTTAATTTGAAATCAGTATTACCATTTATGCGCACTAGATGTCACAAAGATTAAGAGATCAAATTAATATTTAAGATAATTATGATACAACAAATGAAAACTAGAGAAAATAAAATGATATGCCAGACTGAAACAAATACAACCATGATTCTGAGTGTGGGTACACTGACAAGAAGAGTGTAGGGAATAGTGAAGATGAAGGTGAGAGCACTGGATGTTCTGGGATTGAACGAGATTAAGTGGAGAGGAACTAAAGTTAGGGAGTTGAGGAAAGGATTCACTTTATGCTGGTTAGGAAAAGAGGAAAAAGGGTGGTGAGGTGGCAGTGAGGAGTGTGGGAAGTGGTGGAGTGGATCAGTGATCGACTCACTAAAATTATAATTATGGACAAAGGGAAACAAACATGGAATTGCTGTAGTTGTATGCATAGCAAGTAGGATTGGGTCTACCCCTTGGGACTTACTCCATGGAAAATCATCTAATGTGAGAATATCTGTGTGCTCTTGCATCTCAAGATTTCGTTTATATTTTTTTTCCTGTGTGGATATATAGGTACAAGTTATAGGTAGCTATTTTTTTTATGGTGCATAAATAGGCCTAATGTGCCATTTTGAAAAATAAATGTTTCATCCTTTCAGTGTTGATTTAATTTGAGTTGTAATGAACATATTCTTAATGTAATTATTTATTAACCAATTTTGTTCATTTTAATGTCAAATTTGATTTGAAATAATATGCCCACCACAACAAATGAAAATAGGCTACATAGTTCATCAAACAGTGATTAACAGAGTGAGTTTTAATAATTTTATCTAGAAATGCTACTAGTGAAAGTTGTGAGCTCAAAAGAAGTTAACAAGCTTAAATAACAAAAAAGAAGTTGAACTAGTACATATTTGCAATATAAATCTTAGAGGATAGCAGAAAAATTTACATAAGTAACCAATAAAACTCAAGGAATTAATGTTCTTCTCGTTCACGATATATATGAACATTAGTACTAACCTGTCTATTTAAAGTTTTTAATCTTAGGTTGCTAGTTAAAATTCATAATAAATTTGATTAATAAATATGTTTTTATTGATTTTAAAAGTTAATATATTGTTACAGTATGGTATATTAAATTGGTAATATTGAAAAGAAATCAAATGATCGGAAGTGGCCTGATTGACAAAATAGCAAATCAACCCTCCCCTAACTTTTTCATGACATTTTCAACCAAATTATCAATGTTTAAAATAAAGCTTATATTGCATTTAAGGACACAAACATGATAATTTGCTGTAAGTAGCTTAAGCACAATAAAGCTTTGGCTACACTATGCCGTTCCGCATCGCACCTCTCAAATTTGGATGAACGCTATCCATGCTTTTAAATGCAAGTGGTTACACTATGCCGGTCTGCACAGGCACGGACAAACCGTCCAGAAAGCATTTATCCGCACTTTTGCGGTGTAGTACAGAACGAGTCGGCCTAGTGTAGTGACTTGCTCCCGAATATTGTGTCCGTAGGGTGTTGTAAAGTACTGATGCTGGATGCCCCTCGTTGGAACGCCATTTGTAAAATACAGATACTGGATGCCCCACATTGGAACGCCATTTGTAAAAGCCTTAAATACTGCCCCTCGTTGAGTACGCCAATTGTAAAACATGTAATTTAAACAATAAATATTGGACTAGATGTTGAGATAAATCTGCCCAAGAAATGAGAAAAACTGTGTTTTGCTGTCACAACGACAATTTTATTTGCCCTTAAGTTGTTTTGTAAATAAAATAAACCACCACTTAATGTTGTAAAACACTTCCATCTCGTCTGCCGTAGCAGAGTAGAATGCCGCGTCTAACAAGCTAGCGTCCTCTCGAGTCGAGCCGTGTCAACCCCGTCATTCACACCCTCGAACCCAGACCACTCCTTGCTTTCTTTCCATCGACCAATAGGGTTAGTTTTAAATTTAGCTCGCATTTAAGAAAACAGACGTGCTACTCTGCACCTGCTATTATTTTACTGCGCATTACAACACGGAAGTAAAAACCTTGTTTCTTGCACGTGCAGTTAAAATAAAAGAAAAAGAAACATGGCCGTAGTATAGAAAAGATGAGTTTATATTATATTAACTGAAAGGAATAAATATTAATATATTTACTTTAAAATATGATCGTGAATATTAAAAAGACAGGAAAAATCGATATCATTACAGTGTATCCACAAATGTTCGGTAATTCCCAAACTATGATGTCATACCAACCACGAAACAGGGCACGCTGGATAGTTGTGATGAGTTATTAAGTTTGTCCGCTTATTACTATTTAAAAATAAAGTGTTTTAAAGAGATGGATGCTGAGATACTTTATATATATATATATATATATATATATATAAGAGTACAAAGAACTATGACCAATCAGACTCTAGGTATATAAACAATCTGTGGAGATTTAAGCTTTTGGGAAGAAATAGGGAACAAAGCAAATGTTTCAGGTAAGTGCTATATTTTAGTGCTATAATACTATTATTAATACAACAGAAGACATTTTGCAATTTATCTAATAATGGGATTATTAAAACTAATATAAAAATGGCAATACCTGAACGGGTTATTACAAAAATCGAGAATTGTGCAAGTTTCCTTAAAACTTATAAACTTTCCCACCATAATATGATTTGTTTCAATCAACATTATTTGATAAAAAAGCCACTACTTTGCTATGTTTTATGGCAGAAGTCTATCTCTCCTAAAACAGTATATTTTTATTACAATAACTTCACCTTATCTTGTTTGTTTTAACCCCCCACCCATGGCTTCCCCAACAATATTTGTGGGAGTGCCATGCGTGTGCATCATTTCGATCCTTCCTTCACATTCGGTGCAGCATGATGTGGCAAGTCACTTGCGGTGTATTGCAGAATGGTATGGTGTGGTGTGGGCCTAGTGTAGCTGTAGCGTAAGTAATCTCGCACCAACTGTTATTGTATTCTAACCAATTGTAGGGCCAAATTATTTTTTAATTTATGAAGCACAAAAAATTCTATTTTTTTTTTCTTAGAAAGTTTACACTATAAGTATTCCGGTAATTACAACCCAAATAGAAGCAATACTGGAAGCGGGAAACAAATATTGTAGCTCTAGATTGTATGTAGGCTACCTTTATAAGATACACAATATTAAGGAAATCAGATTTGAGGGCTCATGCATTAGGTGATTTGGAGTGAAATGGGCCAAAGGTAAGTGGGAAGTTTTTGAGGAAGTGTCAAGACACGACAGATGGAAATAAAGAAATGAGAAAGGCAGAGGGCTACTGGAAATGTGCCTCCGAAATGGAATGAAGATGGCAATAGTTGGCACCAGAAGAAAAGAGAAAGCTACAAAATTACAATATAGTTGGAATTAGGTGTAAAGATCTGTAATAGATTACTTCCTTATGGACTAGAAAATGAAAAGGTAGACTAAATGGTAAGGTGATAGATACTAAGTTTGTCTAGATCAGGGATTCCCAACCGTTGTTTGGAGATATCCTTAAAATATTTAGTGAAATACTACTACCTGGCTGACACTAGGTTTGACTTGCAAAATATATGTTTAGTCCATTAATTAGTGTTTGTAAATAATAATTAAGACATAAGCTCTACTTTTTGGATAAAATATTTTAAGATTATGTATTGTCTATTTCTATTATTTTTTTACAAAAAAATACTGCCATTGAAATATTTTGATCAATTAAGATAGTTAAATAATTTATTACCTAATTGAAATGTCTAATACACACAACAGATTTCCATGGAAATAACTGGTCTATTAAATATATTAATTCACCTAAAATTTTATTTGAGTAAGATTCATTTTAATTTTTAATATTCATTATAATGTTATTGTAATTTAATTTTTATATACTTTATAAAGTTATTTGAAATTTTTATTTGTTCACACATGAAAGATTAGAGTAAGTTTGGTAGGTTTTTTCACATATGGGCTTGGTGAGCTTGTTTTAATTAAAACAAATACTGTACAACAAAATAAATAGCCTGCATGAAAATATTTCCAACACACTCGAGATGTTTGAAGATTTCTCATGCACAGTTGAGATGCGTAATGATCTGCTTCTGGTTTTTTCGTTGAAGATGTTCAAAATTTTATTAACTAAGATAATAAAACAATAACTCATGTACAAGAATAAAGTCTGTTACTTAAA
The DNA here is from genome assembly GCA_902151425.1 of Timema shepardi. Lineage (NCBI taxonomy): Eukaryota > Metazoa > Arthropoda > Insecta > Phasmatodea > Timematidae > Timema > Timema shepardi. Next base: position 104,736 of record CABFVX010001918.1, on the reverse strand, counting down.
AAAGCAAAGTGAAGTACTTGTAAAAGGTGAAAGTATTTATATATATGTTAAATAATCAACCCGTCAACAGGTTTGTGTGGGTGATCATCTGTGCAGGAAATCAAATTGAGGCAGTCCATGCACTGCTACACGATATGGTGGAATTTTAAGAGATAATTGTGTTTTTTCTAATACATTTTTTATAATTTAGAATTTTTTTCAAAATATTTGTTTTGAAATTTGCTTGTGCTGTGTGTGATCGCTATAAAACATTAAATTTCTAATAATTTGACAAACACAAAAAAAAATCTACTCTTGGCTCATACTACCGCAATTTTTTTATCAGAGACAAGATTAATGAAAATTATCAAATTCACAAACTCTTGGTTAGGTACTTCTTGCCAAAAGATACACATACTTGACAACTTTGTATTATTTTTATTAAATTATTATGAATAAATATGATGGATGTTTTATTGTACTAGGCTTTTTTAAAGCAGGCAATTATCTAGCTGTTGTTTCAACACATAGGTGCATAATTTAATAATTTTGAGTTTATGTAAGGGGGTTAGGCCTAAATAAAGCTAGGTGTGAGAGTTTGATATGTTAATTCACTAAAAGAACTAGAATCTGTGTTGGGTAGAGGGAATACAGTAAAGAAATAATATCCCCTTTGAAAGATTTAATATGCCACAAATAAAGGCATGTTTGCTATAGACTTAAAGTCTTGCGATATCCTGTGAAATAAGAGTTAAGTAAATATTTTCAATGTTGGAACAATTCCAAGTTACCGGTACTGTTCCACTAATGATACAGCCAAGCAGCGCTCAAACTCCAGTATATGGACTTGGTAGTGCAACGGTAGCGGTAACTTGGAGGGCCTGGTACTGGCTAGTTAATACTATACTTTGTTAATATTGCACAGTTGTCAACCACAGTATATTAATAATAATAATAATAGTAATAATGATATATGTTTTGAAGGAAGTGGAAGAATTGTGTTATCTACTAGATGTTATACAGTCATTACTCGACCACAGTATATGTGGAGTGATATATGAGGTAGGGCTGAAGAAAGTATTTTAGTTTAGAGGTAATCAACCCACATTTGCATAGGACATTGAAAAACCATTTGGATAAAACAACCTTCAGTAGATGTGACCTGGATTCGAACCATGGTCTCCTAGTCATCAGCAGGCCAGTCTAGCATGAGAGTGACGCCTTAGATAATTTGGCCAGCAACCAAAGTGGGGTGTCACAGGTTTAAATAATACAATCAGTATTAATTATTTGTTTCATATTTAGAATTGAATAAATAGTAGCTTAACGATTTTCTTATAAACTATTTATTTAACATCACTAATAAATAGTTTAAGATTTAAATTTTAATAATCTTCTAAATTTAACTTGTAATATTATTATTATTATTAAAACCGCATCTTACTACACTCTAGGATTGTATGCACTTATGCTAATGTGTAATGGTAGGGTGATTGTGAGATGAAATGGAGCACCTACAGTTTAACGTGGAATCCGAACCACGATATAGGCCTAGCATTCCACACATTCACAAGTTGTGATTAAGTTAATACACGTCTTGTCAGAGGTGAAGGAAGGGTTTGGTAGTCGGATAAGTCTGTGCCGGGACCTGAGGATTGAACCCCGGCCGCCAGCACAGAAGTCTGACACCTTACCCCTAGATCGCCAGGTCACCGGCAATCACTTTAGTTTTAATAGTTTCCATATAATTTTATTCTATTTAAAATGTTCTTTTTTAAAAATAAAATATGCATTAAAGGGAAAGTTGTATCCTCCTTTAATTAAATGTGCTGTAAGGAGTTCATCAGTGTATTTTCAAGATAATTCACAGTAGGCCTACCTATTAAAAATTATAATGCAATTCATAAGTGAACTAAGCTTCCAAGGGACTTTGGACAAACTATTCAGACAAGGCCCTGTTCAAAGAGAATTCACCCTAGTCAGAACAATCAGGACAATAAGAAAAACTATCAAGCAAATAATCCAAACGGGTAGTAAGACTAAGACATGGTACTAAAAAAACTGCCAATTATTTGTATTACCTCCACTCGCTTATTCTTAAAAATAGGTTTATTCTTAAGTTTAAAAAAAATTATTTGAGGTATTTATCTTGGACTTTCTGAACCGACTTATTTTATCAGCACAAAACTACCTTAATTTAAATCTAGAACAAACAACACCCTGACCACTAGCCGTTAATTCACTAACTTATGAAAGGATATCACACTTTTCAACGATACATTTTTCGGTCATGCCTAAAATCGAACCTAGTACTCTTATCTCAGAAGACACGCTAACGACTGAGCTAAGGTGTGGACTTAAAATAGCTAACCTTTATATTAATATTTTACTTGCCAATTGCCGTGCACTAGATGAATGAACTACCACTTGTTCTAAACTGAACTATTCAAGCAGCTCGACTATAGTTATATGCTACAAAGAGGTGTGAACTCATTAAATTTCTATGTCCTTCAGTCAGTCCTGACTCACAAGGGAAATGGAAGCTTATGATTCACTGAAATGGATGACAGCACACGTCCTCTAAATATCATAAGTCATATCAAGAACACACCAAAAAGAACGAGAAGGTTTAGAGATAGCAATTAAAATAGATCTAGCTAAACCAATAATTAATAATGCAGTAATATAGATTTATATCAAAGTAATGTACATTAAGCATTTAATGAGAACTTTTTAAAGGTGATATCTACAGTAGGCCTACTAATGGAATCATTGAATTTCAGTAAAATGACTCACCTGTATATTAAATCTAAAAAACAAGATTACAACTAAGAACTAGTAGTCATGCCACATAAATTAATAATGGAGCTAAATATTAATTAGTCAACTTACATGTTAGCCAGTACCCACGTACACTAAAGTATGACACCGACAAGATATCAACGACTAGAACAATATGAACGAATATTTTTTTACTCGGTAAATGTTGACCGGCTTTAGTCCACACCCACAAATACGAGTTTCTAATTCGTTGGGAACGCTGATAGCTCTGAACAACTTTGACCAATCCCGTACCATGATTCTGAGCTGTCAAAATATCAGTGACGCCAACAGTATTTCATGGGAAAAAACACAAAGACGATAAAAAAGATAGTCGGCTGGGGCTAGGAATAATCATAAAATACTCCAATAACTACCATCTAAATACCTAACTAAATAATATATTTTAATTGAAATTTACATATGGGTGGTATTTTAATTCATAAACCTTGATTATTTTTTCTTTTTCAATGGCACTGAAGATATTGTCTTCAATAAGCCAGGAACACTTGTATTTGATTTACTTCCGATTACACTTTCTTGATTTTCTTATTAGATCGCCCCGGTTGTGACCCAGACCCAATTAACCTAGCCCTATCTCACAACGAATTTCATCTACAAAATAACCGGGAAGACATTTTGATCGTCACTACACCGACATATTTATATTTAGCAGGAAATTGTATAGCCTCCTGTACAAAGTAACGTTGTCTGAGCGTAATACATTAACTAAAGAAAAGTTTGTAATATGATTAAGAATGTAATTTACCCGTGCCAACTGATGTACAGGACATACCATAAATATATGTTCTAATGTTTCCAGAACATGGCAGACCACATAATGTGAGGACGGTTCTTAACGCATCAAATAAAGTCGGTCTTTCGTGTAGGCGTGTCCGAGCCGTAGGTGGATTATTGTACAAATAAACTTACGAGTGCCCTTAACTCCTGAAAACCATGGTGTAACTAATTTTGTACCACAACCCCTATGATCCCATTTTGCTTTCTGCTGGCATGTGTCTCCAACCATTCGCTCCATTCAACCCGACTTCTTTGTTTCACCCTCGGTATAAAGTTGCTATACGGTAGTGGGATTTCATGTAAAATAGAGAATACATTTACACTAGATGCCAAACGATCTACTCTTTCATTACCCATTATACCAACGTGACTAGGGATCCATTGGTACTCCAATTCGTAGCCCCTAGCTCGTAGAGAGGCGCATTTTTCGAGTATTTGAATTATCAATGGGTGTGACGGGGGGCTTGACAAGCCACTTATAGACTCCAAAGCACTACGGGAGTCACATAATACCACTACAAGCTGCGGACGTAATGATAATGATATATTTTAATGCCTGTAGGATAGCAAATAATTCCGCTGTAAATATTGATGCATCGGATTGTAGTCTATATGACTGACCATAATCAATAGTACTGTCATAGAAGGCCGCACCCCCTAGGGCTGGCTCCCCTCCCCTTCTAGCACCATCTGTAAATATAAGTCTGTATCTCCTCCATCTTTCTTTCATATACCTTACTGCTTTTAATTTCTGTTTGATTGGATGGTTAACTCTTTTTATTCCTAAATCAGGAATATATAACACCACTGGTACATCTGAAAGGGCATCATGCCCCCCAGAGATACACTTTACCGGATACAGAAGATAAAAAAATACTGACGGAGTTCATTCAAACCCAAAAAATTATCCACTAGAGAAGGACATGTTTTGTTTAACCATTATTGTTTTGTTTGAACATAATTTGTAAGGATCCGAAGTCTGCGTCGCAGATAACTAGAAGTTAAACAATCTTTAATAAAAAAAACTTGTCCGCCAACAGACGGCGACTAAGAAATAAGGCGAGTTCTCCCACTTCAGTAAGGAGTGCATTGGTTGGTGATGTACGACAAGCACCCAGGCACAGTCTTAAAGCCGCATATTGGATCTTATCCAGCTTTGCTAGTGTGAATCGTGATGCAGTGTGATATAAAAAACACCCATACACCAATCGATAACGTATAAGCCCACGGTACATTTGTAACATTGTATATGGGTGGGGGCCCCAAGAGATACCCACCACTGATCTCATAGTATTTATAAACCTGTCACACATTCCAGATAATTCCAAAAAATGAGGGAGCCAAGATCTCTTCAGGTCTAGTGTCATGCCTAAAACTCGCATCATCGGCTGTACCTGAATTCGACGGCCTTCATAATCTATCCTAATTGCGTTATCTCGCACTCTAGGTTGGATGAATATTACCGGAAAACATCTAGATACATTTAGAGTCAAAAAGTGGGCTGTCAACCAATTTGAAAGCAAAAGAAACACTTATTGTAACTTACCCACTCCCTCTGACAAGTTACAACAACGCATATTACCACGTCATCCGCATACTGTAGAGTCATTATACCAACCAGAAAAGAGCTATCAATATCGTTCAAATAGACTGCATATAATAAAGGACTGAGCACTGATCCCTGTAGTAGGCCCCTTCGTTGAGCTATAGGAAATTATCTAGCTTGTCCTATCTTTACAGTGTACAATCTATTCTGAAATAGATATCTTAACCAGTAACACATTCTGATAGAACAACCCAGGCGAAAAAGTTTATCAAATAACACAGAATGCTCGACATAATCGTACGCAACCTGTATATCGAGGAAAAAAGCTGATACAAATGAGTTTTGTGATAGAGCAATTTGAATATCAGAAACTAATATAGAGAGGATATTAATTGTGGAACATTCCTTTCTAAAAACAAATTGCATAGGATTAAGGAGTTCGTTCATTTACAAAAAGTGTTATAAACGGACTTTAACTAAGTGTTCCATGATTTTACCAAAACAGGACGAGAGTGCAATAGTCCTATAAGAGCTTGTTAACTCCGCGTTTTTACCCGGTTTTATAATCTGAATCAGAAAGGAGTTTTTCCATGCCGTTGGTATTACCCCCTCCTCCCACAGAGAGTTAAATAACTCTAGCAGCGCTCATCGAGAAACAGACGACAATTTTTTCAACATACCATAGGACACATTGTCTGGGCCAACCACCATGTGTCACATTCGATTCAACGCTGCCCTTAATTTACTACCCATAAAACGTTTATCGAGCTCCGGAACATCCAAATTGGGGAATTCCAACGGTGAACTCATAACTGAATCCGGTATAACCCTACAAACGAATGACTCTGCCCATGCCTCTAAGTCAACTGTAGGGATTCCAAATTTTGTAACAATACTCTTGAACCATTTGATTGTATGCCAAACCTGTGTCAGAGATACATCGGGGTAAAGAGACTCGCAATATAACTGCCAAGAACCACGATTCGCACGTAGCAAAATTCTCCACATAGAAGCTGCCGTACGACAGAAGCTTTCATAGATAATCAGGTTGAAATTTTGTTTTAAAATATATAATGATAACCTCCTTTGAGCGATCGCTTTAAAACATTACTCTGTACACCACGGGAAACGTTTAATACTTCTATGACCCCCACTGTTTGAGGTTGGTACTGCCACATCAGCTGAGCTCTGTAGCGCGTTAAAAATGTTTTCGTACTGTAGTAAAGGATCACAGGCCACCACTAAATTTTGAATTGTTAACGCCACTTTTGTCGAATATAGTTCCCAATTTGCTTTTTTGTAGCTGCGTGACCTATCCAGAGGAACAGTTTTATAATTTTATGGGACCTGAGCTTCTATTGTCAAAATAATTGGCAAATTATCACTGCCCATGGAGTCGCCAGTTAAGTTGGTGCCATTTTCAGAGTAAATAACAGAAGAACACCCTCTTTGAGCTACAACACGCTGGAAAACTTGAAGGAAAGCTTCGGTGTAGAGAGAATTACTCGAATCCAGATGTACTGCGTGGTAGACAGCACAAGTGAAAAATCCAATCCATACTTTATACTCATCTCTCAGAAACCAAGGACCCGTCACGTCAACCCCTATTACTACAAACACAGATGCGTCTCTTATGCGGTTGAGAGGTAAAAGTGCTAAAGCTACCTCCGCATGTTTTCCCTAATGCCTTCGTCATCTGACACAATGAATTATAACTTTTCTCACAGTTCTCCTCCCACCAATAATCCAGAAAAATTGTCTTAGGTGATTAAGATAAAGTCGCATTCTGATGTGGTTTTGTTTCACATATTCTTTCATGATGAGAAGGGAAACACCAACATGGTGCGCTGGGAGAATCATAGGGAATCTGAACAGCTTCAAATATTCTCTAAGGAATAGTCTTGTTTTAAATCTGAGGACACCGTCTTCCACAAAATGCTTTAGCGAGGATAATCGTTTATCATATGGTACATGGAAATTTTCCTTTTGAATTAAACTAATGAGTCTAATTTCAGCCTTCTCTAGCTCAATAGCGTCCAGATTTTATTGTGAAATCTTCTCTCATCCTAGACAATTCTTCTAAAAACGAAGAATTCATGCAATTAAACGAACTATACTTCGATAACTGGAAAAATATCTTGCATATCACGATGAAGCTTCGTCGACTATAGTAAGAGAATTCACGGGAGTTCTCTTCATCTCCTCATATATGTATTTTTCCTCACACAGAGGTTCTGCTCGAGGCCAACAGTTTGGTGATTCGTATAACCAGGCAAGGCCCTCTCACCATCGGGAATCCACCAGCTGAGAAACAGAACATCCAAGTGATGACAAATCAGCTGGGTTTATTGAACCTGGAATATGTCTCCAACGACTAGGATCGGTCAAGTTCCTGATCTCATTCACCTAATTTCTTACAAAAACAGACCAGTTATCATTCTTACAAATCCAAACCAGAACTGTAGAAGAATCCGACCATAAAAGAACATCAATAACCTTCAAACAAGTAGATTCCATCATATCTTTTAGCAACCTCGCACCAATTGTAGCTGCTAACAATTATAATCTAAGGATAGTTATTTCTTTGAGGGGTCTACGCACGATCTTGCTTCACATAACTGCACACTTGTGTGATTATCTTTGGATTTACATCTAACGAAAACAACTGTTGCATAAACATGTTGACTGGCGTCAAAAAAGATATGAATTTGTACACGATAACCTCTTCCAAACCACCAAGTAATCTTGATTTCCACCAGTAGAAGCAGATCCTTTACCCAGGTGAGAAACTCGCCTTTGGATTTTTCAACCACCGCTGTATCCGATCCAATGGGAGTCTTCCATGTCCTCTGTATCAACAGTTGTGCACATAGAGTAACGGGACAAGTCACTCCCACAGGATCGAAAATTCTTTGCACAAGAGACAATATTTTCCTTATTGTCACTTCTCCTACACTACACTTACACAACCAGTCCACATTCAGAAGCAATGTATCATCTTGCCGACACCTTAACATTTCTAATACAGAAGAGAGAGGTGTAGATTTCCTTTCATCTTGCGTGAATTGCCATCTTCTCAAATTAAATCTGCCTTCAGATAAGACCTCACTAGAATTCTGGTTAAACTGATCTATTTATAAATCACCGCCAATGCTCGTAACAACGTTGTCTACATAGAAGCTCCGTAGATGTCTCTTAATGATCAGGTGATTTAAATGTAGTTTTTGTAAATATTTCCTCAAATGATACTCCAAAACTGCCACCAAGAGGAAGGAACTACATGTTAAGCCAAATACCACTCTTGCATGTCTGAAGATCTCATAGTTGTGCTCAGCTTAATTTCACCACATAAAACAGAGATAGTTCCTATTTTCTCCACGGATACTTCTCTGAAGAAAAGCTTTTTCAATGTCTGCAACAATTCCTATTTTTCGCTCCCTGAATCTATGGAGGATAGATGGGATCAATTCAATTAGGTTGCAACCATCATACAAACAATCGTTTAGAGAAGAGGTTCGAAACTCCTTTGCTGAGGCATCAAATACAGGGTGTACGGGCGTGGTCACCCATGTTGTCTTTACTACAGCATGATAAGGTAGATAATGTTTAAAACTCCCATCCTCTGGAGCAGTTTCAATAATCTTGTCCTTTTTCCACTGAGTAAAAATACTACCAGACTTCACATGTAGTTCAAGGCTTTTCAGTCTCTTGTCGGTGTTTAATATCCTTTTCTCAACCATAACGTTATTGGATGTAAGAAACGACTGATTGTCCTTCCAAGGCAAATGGAATTCATACAGGATTTATTCATTTATACATACAGTTTGTAGGAAATGTTCCATTGTTGCTGCTTTTGCTTCATCTTTAGTTTTTCTTAAGACAGGATCACTGATGACAAGTACATCTAGCTCCCACATAATGTACACAGAAATATCTCCGATATAGAGAGAGGTAACAAGGTTAGTTGTAGCAGAATAATCACTGGAAACGGCTTCGCCTATTATGGTCCACCTAAGCAGGGTATCAATACAAACAAGACCATTGCTTAGTCCATATTTTTACCCTGTTATTAACTTTCCAGCTACATCAACTCCTATTAATACCTAAATGGGACCTTCATTATTATTGATCTCTATTTTCTTTGCCTTAAGTTCCTTCAACCATCAACTCTTTTGAAAATAACGGTACCCTGTAATCACTTGTTCCCCTAAGACTTCAAAATTACATGCATAAGGTTTCCCCAAACATTCCAATAATATCCTATAGTATGAATGTCGTCTTTCTTCGATAACTACGCCCCCGAACAGCGAATGCCGTAGGGTTTCAAGAGCGATGACAAGGGTAACCTAACCTATCTGCTACTGAGACAAGAATATAAGATCTATGACTACTAGTATCAAGCATTTCCCTGGTCTCTACAACAGAGGTGTCTCGAACTATCCTAACCTTCAAAAATTGTAAAATCACATTCGGCAACCCAATGCTACTCTCCTTTTCGTTGAAAATCAAAGAATGTGACTGGAGTTTCACATTAGAAGCATACCTTGAGTGCTTTGAGTCTTGACATATTAGACTGTTGTGTCTTTTGCTACAGAAATCACATTTTAACTTAGTTCTGCTTATTTTTTAAATATGACCTGTCTTCAAACAAAGAAAACATGCTTTCTTATCCTTCAAAAGGGAAATTATTTCCCTTAAGGTCATCTTCTTTGCTAAGAAGCAGCTGTCACTAACATGAGACCTATCACAAAATATACATGCTACCAGAGGACTCAACTCCAAAAGAGCAGCTGCTGAAGGTAATGTATCTTCATTGTAACTTTCAGAATCTTTCTTCTAACCTTTTGACTTATCAATGTTAGCAGTGATGGTATACTCCATTCACGGCAGGAATTACTCTCTGAAAGGTCTTTTTTCCTACCAATATCCTACTATATAATATATTTCTGGTAGGAAAAAAGGCCTTTCAGAAAACAATTCCTACGCTGAACAGACTTTACCTTTAGGTGGAGTTTTGACAGCAAGCTTGATCCTCTCCTCCCCTTATACTTCCTTCTCCAGGAACTTCATCAAACTTTGAAGACGTTCTTCAGGCTCCTTTTCCTTTCCTCCGCCACTCCTCTGCCAAGCGCGTAACATATCTGTAGTCAAACATGATTCTATCATAGGGAACAACATCGCAGCATATTTCTTTGAATTTACCTTTAGACTCTCCAAAGTACTAAGGTGAGTTTCGATTTTATCATACAGAGAAGAGACATCAGGAATATTATTAGCATTCATTAGTGATAATAATTCTCTAGTGTAAACCTCTACTAATAAAGAATCTTTACCAAAGCGTGATTTAAGTTTCTTTATGGCATTGGGATAGTTTTCTCCATTGGCCGGGAAACTGTAGACAATATCACGGGCTTTGGAATTGTGTCCACCACCTCCCTCATATATCTTTCTCTATCTATATATGTAGGCAGGTAGTTAGGTAGGGGTATATATTTCATAAGTGTAAAAGAATTGAATAGGTAACAGTAATAGATTTATTATAAAAATAACAAAATGGTTATATGGGGTTATAACAGTTAATGATATGACTTATCAATTCCAAACACATAGGAACTACCCGTAGTACGGGAAAAGAACGTGTCCAAGGTGCTACGGAAACAGTCAAATGGAAGTTAAGTTGATAGCGGATATACGATTGAAAGACAGTCGGGCTAGCGCCAGACCTCCACCAGAATGGTCTAAAAAGAGAACATTGAGAGTTAGCAACATATAAAGCTTTAGAGTTACCATGTTAAGTGTCAGACAAGCTATCTAGCTTGACTAGACAAAGTAACGACATCCAAAATAATAAATGGTAAGATGACCGTTGTTCAGTTACACTAGTCGATGCCCATTCAAAATAGTACTATGGCTGGTCCTTTCCCAGTGGGTACTGCCAGAGCACCCAATAGTACATTTATACCATTACCAACTCACTGGGGTATACATCAAATCTAGTACACACTAACTTTAAATACTTGGACCAATGAGGTGCCAACAAGGGACCAATGAAAATACTATCTTTGCGGGCCACTATACAAAACTAGCCATGTTCCGAACTTTGCGCACTCAAGATAGTAACAAAGAAAAAGGGGTGGCAACGATAAAACATTGAGATACTGACCTAGCTAGGTCCTCAAATAAAGGTATTAGGCAACCTGCGTGTAGTAAAACAAAATTTGAACACGTGAACATGACTTTCACGGCGCAATGACATATAGTGAAGTCATTAGGACTTACAACGAAATAAAGAACTCATGGATAAGAGGAAGGACGCTTAACGTAAGCTCCTAGTCATAAGGACTAACTAAACAAGTCTGAAGGAAACATAATTGTCATTCCGACATATTAAACTAAGTACGAAGGACATAGAAAAGTGAACATTGTCTTAAGGATTATCTCAACAAGTCTGAAGTACTTGGAAACATAATTGTCATTCCAACAAATTAAACTAAGTCCAGAGGACATAGAAAACTAAACATAGTCATAAGGACTAACTAAACAAGTCTGAAGGACTTGGAAACATAGTTGTCATTCCGACATATTAAACTAAGTCCGAAGGACATATAAAAGTGAACATTGTCTTAAGGACTATCTCAACAAGTCTGAAGGAATTGGAAATTTAATGAATACTCAGATCAATAAAGAAGAATCCCTCAGCGTCAAGACGGCGACACCCACGTCCCAATCATCGTGGTCTTCAGTATCTTCTTCAGGTTCTGGAGCAGAGGTTCCTCCTTCGAGGATATCCAAAGATGAAATACAAATTTGTGAACCTAGGGATCACCCATTATATACTCTCTTTCTGACTAGCAAATTGGGCATGTAAACAAGAAAAAAAGAGATGGCAAGGTGGTAAGGGGAGGAGCAGTGGAGAATAAAGGTGCCGAGGAAGTCCACTAGGGGAGTAGTGTTCATAGCTCACGGCCTTTTATTTCAAGAACTCTGAGTTTATTTTGTGTCTAGTATCGTGTGTGTAGCTCTCGTGTGTGCAAGTTTCGTACGCCAACAGTCATGACATGCCTAAGTTTTCCACTTTTGGCCTCTCGTCTTGAGGACATCAAGTAATTTTTTCTCCAGGTTTGAACATTTCTGCACCACTGAAACAATTGCAGCTGACGTAAGAGTTGCTTGGCTCCTGAAATGGATTGGCCCAGTCGCCTACCAGGTCTTAACAGATCTCTGCTCACCGGTCGCGCTGGGAACCAAGACTTTCACCCAACTAAAGACTCTACTCGAAACTCATTACGCTCCCAGAAGATCAGTTTACGAAGATCGTTCTGCCTTTAGTTCTTGCAAACAGCGTGTGAGAGAGTCCTACGTGGCCTTCAGCCTATCTTTACATAATCTTGCCACCACTTATAGCTTCGGAACATTCCTGGATGACGACCTCAAGTTGAAGTTTTATCACAACATCTCGTCGGACATAGTTCGCGACAAGTTAGGAATGAAGAGGGTAACTTCAGCTCCATGGTTGCTCTCGCCACTGAGATCCCTGAACCAGCATTGGGCACTAACTAGATCTGTTGGGGGAAATCCCTGTTAGAATTTCTTAACAGGGGCAGTCTGCTACGTTACCCGCCGTAGTTGTTCGTGGCTCCTTCCCCTCACTATTGGTTATATCTTGGATCAGCCATATTAATCTGAATTGGAATGCTATCTTTCTCATCAACTATGTTAAGTAGGTACAAGGTGATATGGTGGGCCTTCTCAGTAATAAATATCTCACAGTCTTCAAAGAGGTATCAGGTTTAAGTGTGTGGAAGTTAATGCAGTTTTGAAAGAGGGAGCCATTTCGATATTCTATGACCCTCGTGTCATTCCTATTCCTTTGAGGAATGCTGCTAAGAAGGCCCTTTAGGAAATTAAATCGAGCGGTTTTATTCAGAAAACCAATATTCATACCTGGGGAACACCTCTGCCCCTCCCTTTGCCAAAAACTTTGCACGGGTGTGTGAAGATTTCAGCACGACAGTAAACCCTCAGTTAAATCTTGAGCACTATCCTTTACCGGTTATTGATGACTTGTCTACTGTTTAAGGTTCTGTTTTTAGTGTACTTGATCTCGCCCAGGCTTACCAACAGTTAAAGTTGGGACCAGATTCTCAGGAGATTTTGATTTTGAGCACTCCATATGGCCCATTCAAGTGCCTTAGACTTTCATATGGTTTGCCTTCGGCTCCAGCCATTTTTAAAAGCGTCATTAGTCTGGTATTGGCAGGTATTGATTGTTTTATTTTTTGGATGACATATTAAAGCCAGCTTAGGAGTGTATAAGTAAAGTTGAAGTTATTCTATAAAGGTTTATGGAATATAATGTAACTGTCAAACTGGAAAAGCGTCAATTTCTAAAGCCAAGGGTTATCTTTTTGGGTCATATTTTGGATGCCCAAGGACTGCATCCAGATCAGGACCGCGTCCAGGCTCTCCTTCAAGCCAAAGAGTCTTAATTAAAATCTGAACTTCACTCGTTCATTGGATTTGTAACCTTTAACACATCACTCGGCGAGCCCTGGAATTGTCGGCAGAATCTTATTGTTTATTGTGGTTGTCTAGGGCCATCGTTCCGAAGTCCTGGAGCTCCTTCATGAGCTTCATCATGGCTCTAGTTGCATGAAGAACCTAGCCCGTGATTTTGTGTGGTAGCCAGGTCTCGATGACGAATTGGAAGCTAGGGTAAACAGGTGTGGTGTTTGCCAATCGCTCCAGTCAACTGCTCCTCATGAGCCTCTTATTCATTGGTCCTGGCCTACTAGAAGGAGGCAAAGTATTTATATTGATTTTGCTGAATTTGAAGTTAAGACTCTACTCATTACTGTAGATGGCCATTCTAAATGGCCCGAGGTCTGCATCATGCCCTTCATTGGGCTACCAGCGTGATGGCTCCAACTCACACACCTGTGAGACCTGCTGCAGCGTCTCCGAAAGTGTCTGTCCCCCGAGCAGCCTCGTCAAACTCATCGCCTGGGGCAACCCCAGTAACAAATCGCTCTGGGCGTCTGGTCATCATACCCCAATGCCCGGTTTTGTCTATGTTTCGCATTAGTCAGAACTTTGATTGTGTTCTTTTCTCATGCACTGTACTTGATTGAAATCAAGACTATTAATGGTACTAAGGACTTATTGTTACTCTTGTACTATATATGCCAGCGCCGGTAATCAATAATAAGTTAATTATGCGTGGCATAGTGCTATGTAGTCAGCCAGAAGACTGTAATTTTGTTATTCTTTTCTCTCTTTTTCATTTCCGTTTCCTGAACTCTTAACCATGAAATGATGGCGCTAGGCTGAGTTCATATTCTAATGGCATATTATTTCTATTACCATCATTGTGTAATTCTTTAAATTACATATAACTTCCTCAGACCAAAACTATAGTAACGTTACATTAATAGCCTATAATGTAGGCTACTGTGTAGCCTTAACAGAATGCAAATAGCATGCGTGATAGCTACTATACATTTTAATATAGTATTTGTAAATGATTACCTGTTAAATTGAATTTTATATGGCTCAATGTAGATGTTTATTCATCTGAATGTGAGATACCCAATGCTTAACAAATTTCTATTAAAATAGTTGTATGCACACATTCATGTTTTAATGCAAAACCTTGAAGGAAACCCCTCAAAATAAAGCAGGCGACAGACTTGAACGTTACGCTTGTCCTCAGCAAGGGTGTGTTTGTGCCTATCTAGTATGGTACGTATATAGATTACATTTACTGTTCTTACCAAAGACCTTGCTGATGTGTGATGATATTTCATTTTTACATGTATACATTAAAAAAAAATTACAAGCTACGTAAATGTGCAGCATGGTATTTTATAACATATCAATTTCCTAAATGTATTTACAAAATAATAATATTACCTATTATAACTATTTTACTTTGGCGTTTTTACAAATGAAAAAATCCCGATTTGCAATATTTTTTTAACGTTTTTTTCTAGTGTCCACACTTTTTTTTAATTGAGGGACGTCATCCCTTAGATTAAAGTGCAGAGCACTAAGTGTATAAGGAAGATGATGAGATGCATTATGTGAGTAATCTGTGGTCGATGCATAGAAAACGCAATACTGTGGTCTGTGGTCGATGTTCATACTGTATATCAATGGTCTTGTTATTTGATTCTTGACGGTATTTATCATGTAAAAATTTATCGATGGACACAATTAAATAAAAGTTAAAACATATAAGTAACTTTCCGTCATACCTGTAATTAGTGCACACAATTTCCTATGGTAATTTACACTCGAAATGTTTAGAAGCGTTTGAACTACCTTGTATACCCCATTAAAAATTACCGGTCAAATGAAAACTTCTGTATATGAACATGTGAAATAAAATGGTTTAAGAGTAATTTCTGCCCAACTCTAAAATAACTGCATATTGGTAATTAGTCTTAATATATTATTTTTAACTCAAGCTAGAGCCTATCTTATTTTTAAAAACATGCTACCTAGCATGCCAATTATTTCGACTCCGTTGAAAGAAGGCTTGGGGAATTCAATAGATAATGAAAGTCAAGAAGTGGATCCAAACTCTGTAATAACAATAACAGAGAAAACTGAATTAATGAAAAATGACACTAATGAACATTTCATAAATAAATTATCCTATATCAATCGGCCCAAACCAAAACCCATGGATGCTACTATGACTACTGTTAGTTTCAGCTCAAAAAAATGTTCACCACTGAAACATGTAACTCCAATATTGAAGAAGTATAGTAGTCAGCGTAAAGTCTTAGGGAATAAAAAGTTGGCACTTCTTGCTAAAGGATTGCTTACTGAAAAGTTATTTGAAAAACCATCTCTTCGGCCCATCGCACCCAAGCCTGTTATGGTTCTCATCACTCCTCAATCACAAATATTGTCAGAAAATAAGGATAACATTGTAATGGAAAAGGCAGAAAATATTGATCCTGTGTTAAAAGAAGGTGCAAGCTCAAATAGCAAAGATAAATATGAGATTACAGATGTAAAGCTAGGCTTAGCTAGTTCAAAGAGCGACAAACAAGATTGCGCTGAAAAGACAACAGTAGTATCTGAGAAGAAAGACAATGAGGATGAAATTGCTGCATTGATGTTGGCCAGCACTAATGTCCGAGTGCTGCCTAAGACGAAAGCCCCTATGACCAGGAAGAAGAAAAAACAACTCAAAGACATGCAGACAACACTACACATCCTTTCCGAGGAGGAGGACGCCACTGCCAAGGATGAGAAGGCATTCACCTTTGCCCAGGCATACTTTAGCAAAGTTAAGGAGCGGCTAGAAAGCAAGGAAGAAGAAGTATACAAAACATTCATGGCCACAATGATAGAGTTCAGCCAATCAGAGTCTTCAGCAGCAGAGCTCTACAAACGGGTCACATCCTTGTTGAGTCACCACAGTGATTTGGCCGATGAATTCCTTGCCTTCTTGCTCCCTGAACAGGCCATGCAATGCGGCAAATTTATGGAACACCTCATGATCACTAAAATGAAGGACTTTTGTAGAAAGCTGGAGGTTTACTTTGCAAAAACACCTCACCAGATAAAAAAGATCTACTCAAGTTTGTCCATCCTTAGCAATCAAACAAATGTGACATTGGATGATGTTCGGAGTGCGATATTACCTTTATTGAAGGGTATCCCTTATCTTATCGACACCTTCATAGAGCTCTTGCCCCAGTGTCAGCCGCCAGATAGTCTCATGACGGAGTTTGAATATCTCGACTGTTACGAAGATAGTGATGATGAAAAAGAGTTTTATGAAACTGTAGACATGCCAGAGGAACCTGATCCTTATGGAGGAGACAACTGTATGTGTGTATGTCACAACTCCACTGACGAAAAGTACAAGACCAGAGCTCTTCACTGCATTCCATGTGGTACCAAGTACATTCATGGCAAGGTATACGTCCAAACTGGTAAAGGTTTACGTGCTGCAAAGATAATGTTCACTGGAGGTACTAATGAAGCCAACATGCGGAGACTGTCTGTGAAGGAGTGTCCTAGAGTCAGGCGACGCCGAAGAGCCAGGGGAGATGGCACTAGTAAGTTTAGCTCTCCTAATAAGCATTCCTTGTTATCACCTCTTACAAACAGCAACAAAGAAACAGAAGAAGTAGCCAGCATAGATAATACTGTTTCTGTTATTCCGAAAGCCACATCTCCAAAGTCTGCACGTGCAAAGTCACGATCTTTACATGTCGGTAACAAAACACGAGAGAAGGTATCTACTAAGTCTATAACTTCTTCTAAATCATCTCCAAATGAAAAGAAGGATGGGTCAGTGTGCGTTGCAAAAACTGATGGCACAAAAACAGGAAGTAAAGAATCGAGGCAGGTAGCTACAGTACGACTATGCCGCATATCAACCACATCTGTAAATTCTGCCACTAGTTATGCTGTTGTCCCTGCCACTGCTGCCAGTTCCAAGGGGCTTGGGAAATCGAGTGTCCCCAAAGCCGTCACTTCCTCTGTTTGTGGTGAAAATCTATCTCCTACACCAATACAAGACAATTTAAATAAAAATATCTCGTTGGATCTTACAACCACTACTTTTAATTCATTGTCTAAGAAAGATTCACCATTCCCTCAAATAATGGTTCATCACAATGAAAGTGTGCTACTTCCACCTGACTCTACAAAGGCTCAGTCCAAAATTACAGACTTTAGCTCTTTAGCGACGGTGCTGAAATCAGATTCATTTCAGCACACGAAGGAAAATTCTGACTCAAATTCTAATGCTATGGATACGTCAGACTTTCAAGGGTCTCTTTCAGAAGATGATGTGAAACCTCATCCAATGGATTTCCTCTACTTGGAAATGAATGATAATTGTGATTCAACTACGAGCGCACTGCATACAACAGAAGCAAGTCTTGAATCTGAGAAGTCTATGGATGTAGTACCTGTTATGGATGAAAGCAAGTGTGCCGAGGCTGTCAAAGGTGGAAATATGGATATTTCTCAAAGTAGATACAGCATGGAGACTAAAGAGCATTCTTTGGAGAGGCCTTCTAAAAATAAGGAAACTTGCACTGAAAAAACTGTCCCCATATCCTGGACCAGGGAGGAGGACAAGGTAATCTTACAAATCTTCCAATCAGAATCCACCATGGAACAAGCTTTAGTTAAGATTGGTCAACAGCTTCCATCACGTAGTATTGATCAAATACATGCCAGGTTTCAAATCTTGATGAACTTGCTGCAACAGATGACTGGTAGAGTCCAACAATGTGGTTCACTAAAATTATTTAAAGGTGTGCTGTTTTTATGAGACTGAATTTGAATAGGGTTTTATTCTTTGTACATTAATTTTGTAATTAAAGTAGATGTTGATGTTTAAACAGTCCTAGGTAGGTATAGTGTATATATTTATATCCATTTATGTGATAATACCTTTAAAGTGTAAATGGATTTCCCTTAAGAGCCTCTCTCACCTCATGGATAAAGTATCATTCATAGGCCTACTTCATATACTTGCTGTCCTTGTAATATTTAAATATTGTATGCATAAATACACTATAGTACCCAAACACAATGTGGTATCATGTAAGAAAGTAAAAAAGCTAAATACTTTTAATTGTTTCAAACTCATTGACTCCGATAACCTCAGCCAATTTAAAAAAAAAAGTTTTAAGATCTCATTTTGAGGTACATATAGCTTTTTATTTATTTAGATCTATCTGAATGTAAGAAGACTCCCCCCCTCCCCTTTCAAATTGTTTAAATATTTGTAGAGAAAAGCGCATATATTAAACTTAACCATTCATATCAACTTAATTTACTTAGTAATAAAGCTGCTGTGGATCCATGATATTTAACACAATGAAGAGATCAACAGGGGCCTACATTTTACTAAAATAATAAAATCACACTTGTATTATAATCCTATTATTGTTGGAGTTTCACTTGTTTCTTTTTAGTTCTGCTACCGAAAGTGTGAGGACATCAAAAGTTGTGGATGTACCAGCAGCTGAATGGTTGAGAGTGAACTTGACCTTGAACAACAGCTGACAGACTAAACTCCGATCTAAAAATATTGATTACTGTTCAATGATGATGTAGTTCGACTTGTACTCGCTTACCACTTACCTTGTATACTTGTTTGGGTCGGCATAGTTGAAATAAACCTGAATGGTCACCCACAATACTAATTCTATTGTCATTAAAAAAATTCGAAATCATGAATAAAAAATCTTCAGATTGCTTTACTTTGTTGAACTTTTCAATTTTTAATTGTTGGTCCTTAGTTACCTTCTCAGATTTGAATCGTTTTCCTTTTATACCTTATATTTGGCTTTATATGACCACTTTTCTTACAAAAATAAAACATATATTTTTGAGTTGATTTGAGAACCATTTCTTTGCTTTGTCTATGACTGTTGTCCACTTCTGTTCGATGATAGTATTCATTAAGCAATTTTGGTTTAACCAAACTTAACATTAAATCCACCTATCGCAATGCTCATCTCTAGTACTATGATGAGTGTTTTGTAACTTTGAGGTAAACTGTTCAAAATTATCCTAACAACCTACCTATATATTTAATTTCCTCATCAAAATCAATTAATTTTTTGAACAAGTTTGCCAATTTTGCAACAGGGTATACCATATCATTTTCCAGCCATTTTTGTACAGTAAATACATCAAATCGGACATACCTTATTGCTTAATGTGACCTTTTCATGGTGGTTTTTTTTGAGAGCCACCCATGCTTCCTTTGCTTTCCTTGAATTTCTTATGTGGTACAATTGGCTATTATCAACCAAAATATCAAGCCATCCACGAGCTTGATCATCAAGCATATGGAAATTTGCAATTTATTCAGCATTTGCGTATCAGTTACTGCCTCAGGCCTATCCTTTATAATGTTCCGCAACTTTTATTTCATTGGGAACATTTCCATAAAAATCAGTTCTCACGGTTCAGTTTTGCAATGCTCATTTTTGTTTCTGCCCTTTCTTTATTGATATTATGTTTCTATTTGTCACAATATACACACATTTTTGGCGTCTTCAGTTTTTTGGTCTAGAGGCAAGTGGATTGGTTGACGACTTGATAAACAATGACTGCGCAAAAGGTAAAATGACATATTTGGCATTTCCAAAGCAATTGTAAAAGAAATAAACCGCAGAACTAAACATCATCCATATAGGTATCTGCGAACCCATGAAAACAATGTCATCAGGTGGTAAGCGCTATATACTTACATTTATTGATGGATTATTACTGGTATGTAATAGTTTACCTCCAATATAAATCTAAACTGGAGACAAAAGTTAAGGAGTTTGTAGAACTGATGAAAAACAAGTTTAATGGAAAACTTAAGATAATTAGATTGGATACAGGAGGAGAGTATGTGAGGCACAAGGTAAGCAAACAAGGGGCTTCAGATGCAAGATACAGCACCATATACTCCACAGCAAAACAAATTAGTTGGAATTAAAAATTGGACACTTATAGAGATGGCTAGGTACATGCCTCTGGACACAAAATTGGCATGTAATTTTTGGGCTGGGGCAGTCAACACTGCTAACTACCTATAGAATTGTTCACTAACCCAGGTAGTTGTCATACAAATGCTACAAACAATGCTGAAAGAGGATTATTATCATTCTTGATGTTCGCTTTACGGAAGGCTTTTATCAAGAATTAGACATTGATTTAAGATTTACTGAAAATAAGATCAACAAGAAAGATTCAGATGAGGTTGTTGACATTAGATTCAACTTAGCACATTGTAGTAAAGATGCTGCTGGAGAAACTGCCAACATTAAGGAAGTGAATAACATTAATGAACAAAACGAGGATCCGGAGTATGAATCTTTTGAGGAGAGCTCCGATCATTTAAGTGACAAAGACAGAAACAGTGTATATCAGCAGTGAAACACACATTACAGAATATGAATAAAGGAATACCTTATGTCGACAAAGTTAGACACTCATTAAGCTACAAGCCCAGGTGATTGTGCCAAAAACTTTGGGTGAAGTCATGGTCAGCAATTATAAGGATGAGGGGATCAAAGCTATAGTTAGTGAAATGAATTCTTTGAAGAAGAATATAACCTGGTTACTGTGCAAGCCACCAAGTAACTGCAAGGAAATTGGTTGCAAATGGGTTTACAAACACAATGTTGATATAAGCTGTTTCAAGACACGGCTTGTAGCACAAGGGTTTTCTCAAAAGTATGTGATAGATTATGACCAAGTGTTAACTCCTCTGGTAAAGCAAGCAACAGTCAGAATTTTATTGTCAATTGCTGCTATTCAAATTATCCTGGTACAACACTTGGATGCTAAAACACCGTTCTAAAATGGTAAATTAAAGGAGACCATTTTTATGACGCAGCCATGAGGTATGAGGAAGAGAACAAACTGGAGCAGGTTCGTTTGCTTAAGAAAAGCTTATATGGGTTCAAACAGGTTGCAAAATCATGGTATGAAGCAATTCACACGATTGTAGTTAGGAGTTAGCTAAAGCAAGATAGAGTCAAGGCACGGCTGACTAATGTCTATACAACACAATTATAAAAAACATAAGTGGTGCTTTGTACTCATGCATTGATGACATGATTGTAGCAAGTGAGTTAAAGGAAGCAATCTTACTGGTAAATCAGAATTTGAGATGTAGAATCTGGGTAACATCCATCATTTTTGGGTCTCAAAATTGGAAGGAATCTTAGGTGGATATTATGAGATATATTAATCAGCTTGCAGCACTGTTTGTTCTCAGAGATGCAAAGGCATCAAATTCACCACTTCATCTAAGCTACCACAAATTAAAGAGCGAAACCAAGAATCCGCTCAACAATGGAGAGTGCCAGAGTTTAATTGGGTGCTTACTTTATATATTAGCAACCAGATATTTCCGCAAGTGTGTCAGTTCTGACACAAATAGTAAGCAAACCAACTCAGACAAGATAAAACAGATATTCAGATGATTGGCACATTGAAATTAAAGTTGACACTAGGTAATGCAAATGCCAAGGAACTGGTTACCGAATATGTGGATGCATATTGGGCTGAAAACAAAAGTAGATCAAAAATCCATCAGATATGAATACTAGGATAAAGGTAGTGTCGTCAGTTGGGCTTGTTGAAAACAATCATGTGTAACACTCCACTACAGTCAGAATTTATTGCATGTTTGGAGTACTTGTTGATTTGAAACATTTTTTATGACATGAAGCTTTCGATAAAATGTCCCACCTATTACAATACACAAAAGCAATCAACTCAGGCTCATTGAAGAAGAGAAGTCTAATTGCTCCAAGTATATAGACATAAAATAGTTTTGTAAAGGACTTTGTGATCAAGGAAAAGGTGAAATGTAAATACTGTCCAAACGATTTTATGCCGAGTCCAACAAATATGATGCTCGCAGATCTACTCGCAAAACTGCTACAGGCATGAATTTTCAAGAAGTTAAAGGTAGAGTACAATCTTGTTTGAATAAGGATTGTCAGAAATAATGTATACACTAGTGACTTGTTTATGTTGACAACTGGTTTCTTTTCATTTATAACTGTTGATGTCGTTGGGTTCAGGTTAAAAATAATTGAAATAAACCTAAGTCTTATAGTTCAATCCATATTTCATATTGTTTTTCTCCTGCCCCATTGGAAATATTAAAGTTGAAACCAATAATATTCTGGAAAGTGTGATATTTATTTTCCTATGGTTGGTTTTTTTTTTGTACACTCCAATCTGTTACTACCTGCATCAGTGGTCACATGGTCTAATGTGTCCATTCTCATGTTGGACTGGATTGCTGGTGACGAGGAGATTGGGGTTAAAATCTTGGTTGGATATACTGAAGGTGGTTTTTACTAAATTATTAACATACTCTCACCATGCAAATGCAGGTGGATTATCTCTAAATCTTCATCCCTTTCATATTAATTAGCATAACAAATGTACTTAATTGAATAACCTGAATGAATACTAAAATGTGTGATAAAACCTGTTGCCATAGAGTCTCTTTTACAGATCAGCCTACTGACTTTACAGAAGGCTGTGTATAACAAGGCTCGAACAAATTTACATCTTTGTTCCATTTTCTAAAATCTTCATTTGAAGACAATGGAGTTGAATGAGTAAAATTATTTTGACACAGTAAAAATGTTGAATGAATGAAATTAAAAAAAAAGCTATTTTTCCACACTTGTAGAAAACCCTCCCTTTCTGCCTTTGTCTCACTATTTCTTCTCTGCTGCCCCCTTTTTCTCGAGCACACTACCAAGATACTTCTTTCAAATTTTCTCCATCCAGTTGTATCACCTTTCTTGGTCTTGTTCTCTGCCTTGTCATGACCATCGCTTCACTTTTCGCCATAATAAATTTAATTCTCCACTTTATCACTTCCTCATTCCATTCCTGCAGCTGTGCCTATATGACCTCTCGTTATCCACCCATACCATCAAGTCATCAGCAAACATTATTGCTTTAATTTTCTCCTAAACCAGTTTCCTTGCCACTCTATTCATGATCATTTACATCAACCATACAAAGAGTAATAAAAAAGTTTGAAAGGGCGGACATGCCCTTATTTGCCACCTGGGGAGGCGCCCTACCGGAGATTTCACTCCACTTACCACCCGCAATATCACCACCTATGGACTTGCAGCTAACTTAACTTATACTATCCACCAGTTCAGCTGATACACGGGAATATTGCAGATACCCCTAGACTGGGTGATCAGGTTGTGCTCGGCCCGACACTAGGCCGAGCAGCTTTGCTTGCAATTAGCAGGTCGATGTTTCTCTATCTCCATTAGACAGAAGATTTTGGATTTCCATCATGTGAGGTCAAAGAAATTCGGGGAAGGTGTCCCTTGTGTGGGTCTAGCAGTGGTTATAGAATTATAGAGCACTTAAGTGAGTTGGGTCTCGTCTTTTAGTCCAGGTAGATACGTGGAAGTCATGATAATATTGCAGAACTGACACCTCAAACAAGTAAGTGTCCACTGGTATGGGTACCAAAATTTAAAATAAATGCCCCTAAAAGAAAATTTAATTATTAATTTAATCGTTTTACATGATGGCATGAAAGTATAACAACAGTTCACTATGACAAAAATAAAAACACTCAACTTCTTAACAGGAAATATGACAAGACCAAAATAAAATAAACCATAAGATTTAAAAAAGTCACAAGCTTAATTTAAAGAAAATAAAAATGGCATAGTTGTGTCTTAAAAACCTGATCTGGTTGGTACAGAGACTACATTTAGAACTCCTTTAATCTGGTTAATTTATGGCAAGGACTTAAGGCTTAAATCTTGGCCAAATGAACTGAGAATAGTTTTACACACAAAATCTATAATGATTTTCACATACCCTATTCATGCTAATGAGGGTGCACTTCCTCAAAATAACATTCCTCTTCCCTGCTGCATTGGTTCAATTAAACATGAATAGAGAGTTTCAGGTCTATGCTTGTTATAATACTTCTTCAGGAAGATGTCTAACCAAAAACATGAAACAAACTATTTATGTTTGTCAAGCTTATATTAAGCATCGATTGAAACAATATTTGTTAAGCTTATATTAAGCATCGATTGGAACAATTAGCCAAATTATATATATTTCAAACTGTATTTTCTGAAGAAAAACCCTATAAAAAGTGGAAAGAAATAATACAGTTGTATGGTAATTTTCTAGAGATAAGTGATTCAAGTATCTCAAACCCTAAATGAGATTTAAAAATATATATTTATTTTTAGGAAATTTTGAATCATATTGCTAACTGGTTTATCCCAATATCAATATACGACAAATTTATCGACTGGACTACCGCTTATTATGATAAAAATAAAAATTTAAGAGGGAAAATCATATCAATTTGGGAAAGTTATGCTTATCACATTTTCTAAGCTTCGGATTACATCATAATTTATATCTCCACTTTTCATCAACTGGTTGCACGAGCTTTAAATATACACTCACACTTGGGCTTGAAAGATGTATAGGCTCGCAATTTCGAGCCACTTGAAAAAGCTTGTTTCTTTTCTTTGTTGTGTGTCTGGTGATGAATGACTAATTGTTTACTTATTTTAGCATCTACCCGTTCGGATTATGCACCTATATACTAATTACTCTAATGTGTTAGGGAAAAGGAAGGTTGAATTTAGAGTAAGTGCATCTCTATTTGTGTGTAGAGAGAGAGAGAGAGAGTGTGTGTGGAAAACCATTTTGGAGAAACCACCCTCAATGCATTCCACAGGGATCGAACCCCAATCTCCCAGTCATCTGCAGCCACTCTATTGCGAGAATAGCGCCTTTGATCATGCAGCCACCTAAGCGGGTAGTTGTTTACTCTTCTCTTTACTTGTTGGGATGTGTTTTGTGCCAATGAAGTTTGGGGGTGTGGGAGTGAGAGAAGAACCTAGTAGAGAGGGTATTGAGCTAAAGATGGCCAATGAAATGTCAAAGTCAGCAAGCGAGTAAACTGGTTTTGTTGATGAAAGGAAGATAGTATGAAGCTAGGATAAAACAAAATCACACCAAAAACATTCATGTAAAAAATGTTCCAAGTTCTACATTACAAAAACACTTAAATTATCCAGCTTCAAAAAAGGAGTGAAATCTAAAAGAGTGCCAAGTTCAACTTGCAATGTCTTTCCAAATAACTAGTCTTAAACCTATCAAGACTTAGAATATTATGTATCCACTTAGATAGACTTAAGAGGATTGACATGTTATTTGGAAAGAGATTGCAAGTTAAACTTGGCATTCTTTTAGATTTCGCTCCTTTCTGAGGCTGAAAAATTTAAGAATTTTTATGCTGTAGAACAGTGGTTCCCAATAACCTACCAGTCTAGTACCCAACAAGAGGCTCTTTGAGATCGGCGGACCCCCCCATTTTTTCTAATCATTAGAATCTAATCTAGAGAAAATAGCACCCCCCACCCCCATATTAATAATTCATGTTAGAAAACCTAAAAAAAAACTGGGAATTTGGCACAGTAAATCCAAGTCAAATGTGTTTTTACATACTTTTATTTCTACACTAACTCTAGGTGTAATAATAATGAATATAATAGTAATAGTTAACACAAAAATAGTTTGTTAGGCCCAAATAAAAATGTATAAATTATGAAAAAGTTCAAATTTATTCATTTGGGTCTAGTATTAGTGAGCTAAGTGAAAACTCTTTTAATTCTGCCCATCATTTCTTGAAGATCAGGTTGAAGGCTGGAAACTTTCACTTGAAAATCTAAATGCATGTCAAGTCTATTACTATACTTGTTTTTCATGTAGCACTGCGCAGGAGGATGAGGAGGAAGGGAAGCTTTTTATTTATTAAGATTAGGCCTATTGTTGTTGAATTAGTATTTAACTTTTTATTTTGTTAAATTTTGGCAGTTGTCGCAAACCCCCGGGTGTCCAAGTATCACCTTTTGGGAACAACTACAGTAGAACTTAGCACATTTTTTGCATAAATGTTTTTGGTGGGATCTCGATACTTTTTGTGAAGATTAGGTATAATACTACTTTTATCTAAATAGGTATCTGTGGTTGTAGAGTCTACTTACGAAGGCCTTTAAAATGATATGCCACTTGGTTGTGATTATAGTTAAGAAAGCCTGTTCTTTCTACACCCTTACCCCAACCATTTTCTAGAACCATGTTGAAAAGTTGAGATTTCGTATTTTACTCTCGGTTTATACTACTATTTCTATGCCAATTTTCAATGTTGAGTGTAAGTACCCTAAAGGTTTTGAAGATCAATGAGTCCCAAAATAAGTATTTATAAGTGTTGTAGCTCATGAAACGCTTAAGCTAGAAATTTCAATTTTGGAAAGATTACTAAAATAATCTGTCTTAACAAGGTGTTACATTTTTTCGATTCTCTCGTTCTTTGGAGATGGGTAAGAAGGGGCACGAAGCGGAAGAGTGTAAATGTGGCCCTTTCCCTGCCCATTTTTAGGAACCATGTTGAAAAATATAATTTATTATATTTTATTCTTGGTTTGTATCCTAAATACTACTTCTATTGCCAATTTTCAAGTTTAAATGCTTATTGAAAGTTCCCTATAGGTTTTAATGATCAGTGAGTGAGTTCTAAAATGAGATTTTTTAAAGTTGTTTTTCACTAACAGCTTAGGCTAAAATTTCAACTTTGGAAAGATAATGGCAATAGTTTATTTTAATAAGGTGTTAAATGTTTAGATTACTATAATTTTTGGGAAGCTAATTAGAGGAGGGATAAATGTGGCTTAAGTTGTATTGTGCTAAACGTGTATGGCTGGAGAGACTGTTTTTTAACATCAATTATTTGTAAAAATAGCATTTTGGTTTAGAAAAATCGAGTTTTGTAGCATTTATATTTAAGAAAGAAAAACATTATGTATCATAGAGGTCTAGGCATATAAAGACAACTTCCGTTTCAGATACTGGCATATAGCAGGGTGATATAGTTTTTATAGAGGAATGTTTGCTTTCAAACACATTTTCACAGTATCGCTTACGAAGGCAGTCATTTCTGTTTTGATTTTCTTCACCCTCTGGTTCATTTCTAAACCCGTGCTTTGTCGTTTGCTGTAGTCAGTGACCCCTACGTCCAAAGATTTCTTTGTAACATGCTCGCTAGAGAGAACATGTTTCTTCAGTGTGTTCAATTTTTCCCACTTGAAATGACAGTTATATTGAATTGTCGCTTCTCCTATCAAATAGAAGAAGTGACGAATACTATTAGAATATTATAAAATGAAGATTTGGGAAGGAACACAAATAAGAGAGGTATACAAGTTTAGCAAATAAGTTTATTTAAATTTAAAAGGTTAAATTAGAATTACATAATGTTTAAATAGATATTACACTAAACAGTCCTTTGTTAATTAAGATAAATAAATCGGTTATACTAGAAGCAGTAATCCCAATAGAGAACTATTGAAGAAAACACTTTTGTTGTACTTGCAACCAACACAAGCAAGATTGAGTCTATGTTACATTTTTAACTCTTATATAGGACTTAACAAACATTCCACTACGAAGGTGCATCTGCCTCAACACAACGGCAATAAAAATAGTAAGCAAACATTAATTTAAAGTTAGGCAACAATACATAGTATCTATCTAACCTCGCGATTACAAGACTTAGATCTGAAAAGCATTTACATTTACTATAGTTAATAGTAGTTAACAATATCAAATTCTGGTAAGTCCTAGTTTAAAGAGTTACTTTGATGGTAGTTAAATGTGCTAGCTAGCATGAGTTAGCTCCGTAGTGAGTTACATAACACAAAGATTAAACTCCTGGTAAAGGAATTATCAGTTTATAAATAGTAAATGGCGATCTACCAGGAATCTAGGCTGTAAAGATACTATGGCAGGTCAATTCCTAAATAGTTCTGCCTGGACATTCAATAGTATATTTATGTTTCCACCCTATCTAGGGCACACTATAACTAGTGCAAATAATAAATGTATTAACTAATACAAACGGCACCTGAAGAAGGCCAGAGACTGCACTATCCCCGCAGGCCACTACTAAGAACTACTAAGTAGCACTCCCACAGGCTGCGCACTGCAACAAGGTACACTAAAGAGAAATAATAGTGACTGATATCGGTCACAGACTTAATTAGGTCATTGAAAGAAGCGTTAGATATCCTGATTTCAACCATTAAGTAATCCTAAGCATGGCCATGTTTAGGGAGTAATTTACTAGTATATAACAATATGTCTTATAGACATAGAAAAAAAAGTCAGAAACACTGACATACTAAATCATGTCCTAAAGACCTTGATAATTTGAGCATTAAGCCCATCATTCTAAACTATGCAATATGGGCATAGAAAAACAGGTCAGAACACTGACAAACAAATCTATGTCATATGGACATAGATAAAGAGCATTAGGACTAACATTCAAAACCATGCCTTATGGGCATAGAAAAACAAGTCAGAAACTCGGACACAAAAAACTATGTCTTATGGACATAGTATAAGAATACTAAGGCCGGTATGCAAGAACGATGTTGGAGTAGGAGAAAAGGTGGAATCGGCTACTCCGGAGGAATGCAGCTGTGTCGTGCTAGAATGAGTCACTCAAGGTCACATGATGAAATCTTACACAAAAGTACCACACCCCAAAGGAAATAGAATTATCTACAACCACTGCCTTCTAAAGTGTTGATTGTGCTTGTAAAGTTTGCTAGCCTGCTTAAATATGTCTGCACATTGATATAAATGTTGTAATTAATTAAGAGCGTGTGGTGAAGTGAGAAAGAGAAATTGTATTTATTAGAATTAATTAGGTTTCCAAATGTCGAATAAAAAAAACGAATGTTAGGACCATTGTAGCTAAGAAGAAAGTGTTGGAGCAAATTACTAGGATTTTTAAATCTTCCAGTAATCTCCAAAAGGTGAGTTTATTTTTATCGTACATTATTTTGACAAGGATACTTTATATACAATGATGTATATTATTTGAGTAATTAGATCGTCTATAAAAATAAACACAAACGTCAATTTAACCAAAAATTATTTGTAGGCCTATGCTATTAACTGGAGTAGGCCCTAGCTTTGATAAGTTTTATTCCCTTTCTCTGTAGTCTTAGCGTTTATTTTTGCATAGCATAGCTCA
The DNA here is from genome assembly GCA_902151425.1 of Timema shepardi. NCBI lineage: Eukaryota > Metazoa > Arthropoda > Insecta > Phasmatodea > Timematidae > Timema > Timema shepardi. The sequence goes on along the minus strand of CABFVX010001918.1, from coordinate 74,962 downwards.
AAACAAAAAGTTGTTTTGAAATTCTAAGAACGAGTGGAATTTATATATTATTGAACTAACCTACTGTTTACTCCTAGCTCCATGTATGTTGTATACTGGTAGGTCTTAGGATTCGGATGGACATCTCGAGATTTAGCAAAACTCTCTTCCAAGTAGTTCCATGTATTATCATCTTACCAGAGGTCCACTGCTCTAGTTATGGCAGTCACCACACTGACCCCTTCCACCCCCTATATTTTACCACCCTTACATTCCACAGACAGAACTTCCCCCTCACCTTAATCTTTTCAACATTGTTGCTTGCTACTCAACAAAAGACAAGCTACCATCATTATTCGCTCCAAGGAGTGATACCAGGTTTTGGGCCACAATCTCGAGGTCTTGTAGAATGACATCCAGAGTCAACGGAGACGGGCTAGAATCCCTGTCAAGTATAATTTTTATTTAGTTTATCTATTACTGTAGGAATATATAAAAATATATTTTCTTCCCTATATTAAAAAAATAGCCATTTCTTTTTGTTTTTCAGTGACATAGTTTTTACGTTCACTTAAACTTACGCTTATTATTTAAATACGTGGTATAAGGAGGTCAGAATTAAAATAAGTGCAGCACAATTTGTTTATAGAGAAGATAGAAAAACCAAAGTGAAAACAACACTTTTTCTAGGTGAAAACTCGATAAAAAAAATTGGAAATATCTTTAAAAAAATTATTGAGTTAGAAAAAGGTAAACAAAGTTGGCGAAAAATTGCAATTTTTTAAAATTTTATTTCAGTTATATATAATTTACGTACTGTAAGCCTACTTCACTTTACAAATAGGCCCTACTGTTAACTTTTTTTGGACATCATACTAACAAGGACATTGTATATTATGATAAAAAAAAATCAGAATTAAATAAAGCTTGATAAACCACGTTTCCACTTAAAATAACTAATTTATTATTATTATATGATTATAAAGACATGATCTTAAATAAAAAAATTATAACCCACCCAAAACTAAGTATTTTCTTTTTTATTGCTACGTTCAGAACACAGGTTATTAACGGCTTAATCTGATTGGGTAAAGATGAGGAAGGTAGCTAAGAGGAAGTGAATACACATTTGCATGGAGTAAAGATGGGAAAACCAGAGTGATAAATCACTTGTGGAAAACCGTTAAAAGTTATATATACACACACACATTTAACAGAAAAACCATCTTCAGTTCACGCAGATGAGATTCGAACCTTGATCTCCCCATCTGTGGTGATCAAACCAACGGCAAGCAATGGCTGTGGGTAACTAAACTTTGTAAACCAATATTTACACTGTCTCGACACCTTGAAGTGAAAATATTGTGATCATTAAAAATTCGAGATCAAGATTTTGATAAAAGTCGACGTTTCATAGCCCCCTGAAATAAAAAAAAAGTTGTTTCCACAATGCCGTCCGACTGTTTGTACCTTAGTTTGGGATAGAGCCAAAACCATTTTACCATTTGGGCGAAAACTTTGTATCTAGGGTTTACATAAGGTCTCCCCCCCCCCCTACCCCCCTCGAGGGGTTTTTGGAATTAGATATCTAACCCCAAATTTAAGGCTAGTTTATTGAAAGGTAAAAACAGAGAATAAATCTATTTCTCGAAATTCACTCTAATGGTTTTGATTAAATTTGATATCTAAATGTGGATAACCCGAACGAGTAGTAAGACACGCTAATATTACTAATAATAATGATGATGATGATGATATCCAAACACAGTTTATCAATATAAACAAGATGGAAATTTTCATTTCCTAATGAACATGACTTTGAGGGTACTTTACAAGGGAGATTTTCAAATTTTCATTATTTCTCAACTATTTGAGACTCGTAATAACTTATAATTTTAAAGTTGTAGTACTAATAAATGTAAAAATCTTTTATTATATAAAACTAATAAGTTTTGAGCTATAAACAAATATATATGTATACTTTTTAAGCAGGGATGTAGTGGAGCGGGAACGCGGGCAAACGCCATTCTGGCACTGCCTTTTGTGGAAAAAGATTCAAAATATGTTTTTTGGTTAAGTTTTATACTTTGCAATTCCAAGTTTGCTAAAGCTAATTGATTTTATATCAATATTATGTTAAAACTTTTTCATACTATTAATCAATAAATTCTGATGAAACTTACAATGCTCTATGCAAATTCCTGGAATCTTAGGGGAAGTTTGTTAAGTCCCAAAACCCCACTTCGACTTTGGGATTGCTACGACCTTGCATACCGGCACTGCTAAATTTATGACTACACCATTGTTTTTTATGCAGGTTTTTGAAAATGAATTTGATTCTTATTCTCTTTGGCTGACAAAGATGTTTCTCTTTTCTCAATTTTTCTGTAACAGTGTTCCAAGTTCCTGATGCCATAGATTCAGGGGCGGCCTGAGGTAAATTTCGCGCCTGGCCGGTATTGCTTTTTGCACCTCTCTACGTAACCGGTGGATAATATAGTCCATTCACCATAGGAGTGTAGGTAACTAACAGCTAGCAAAAGTTAGCAGATCAAATCTAATGTATCCATTGGCCAAACTATATGATCTACAATGACCACAATATGTTTTTTTGTAAGTATATTAATAATAAAACCTTTAAAAATATATATTTACAATTTGTTATTAACTTACCTGTAAGCCTCCTATTGCATAAAACTGAAGGGTATTCGACAGTTGCTGTAAATGAAGCAGTGAAAGTTCTCATAGTGTTTCAGGAGTCAATTTGCAACATAGGGGAGATATTTTGTCATATAACTTTCTTTGAAAATAGAAATCTTTTACAAAATTATTTATCAGAATAAGCCTAAAAGGTATCCTGGAAATCCTTAACACGCCTTTGTTGAATCACAGCAACTAATTAATTAGCCTCTTCTTCAACAAAATACTCATCAATTACAACTAAAGAGGTGACTTTTCGATAGTCAAGGTGCGCCATATTTTCTAGACAGCTCAAAACAATAACAGTATGCATGACATATCTATTGCTAATGCGCGCCTTGCCAGAGTAGCCCTATGTATAAGGGATAGGAGTAACGCAAAAGGCTGGTCGGGACCTACCTTCAGAGTTCCTCAAGCACGCTCCTCCGCCTCAAGCTCGTCTTAGTAAGCAAATCAACCATCTTCCGCCTTTTCTCTTACTTGTTCTTGCATAAGGGTCTAAGACTTTAACGTTCTTTCCTGATACAAATACTCATAGTGACAGCCATAGCTACTTCTGCAACGTGAAGATGAGACCGACGCCTCACACATCGTGATCACCAGTTACTTTGTCCGAAGATTTAAGATGACGTCAAAGTAGTTCCTCCGTCAAATTGATACAATAGAATACAAAATGTGAAGCGAGGGATTACCTTTTTATACAAACACAACTGACATTTCAGGGAGGGTCTTCACCCGGACAAAACGAGGGGAGGTAAGTTGCAGAATTGCGCTGAACGACAACTAGTGCTCATTAAATTACTTTAATCACTCACGCAAGATTTGTCAGTTATAAAATGATGATGTGAGTATGTACGCAATGATGCCAGCATGTGAAGCAGAAATGTATACGATCAAATTGCCACCAGAAGAATGCAGTGATTGTTTTCGCTAGGCAGTGATCACCCTCACAAGCTCACTTGCAAGGGCTCTGTGGTGTAGGGAGAGAGATGCACAGGGCGGGTCTATTTTTGGCACTTTATAACGTGATTGGCTCGTGGTCTTACAATGGGAATATACCAAGAAATACCGATCCTAAGAGCTTTGAATTTGTTTCCTAAGATGACCAGTATTGAAAAATGTTAAATCTAACAAATTGTCTCAATTTACAGATATATATGTATATTTTTAAAATTAGAAATCGCTGTTACCTCACTCATAAGGCATTTATCGCAGAAACAGATTTATATTGTGACTATAAAACTCCTTGAAAATTCAACCAAACCATATAAAATATGAACATTAAAATAGGCCTATTTTGATGACTTAATTTTTATTGCTTTGATCGCTAAATTGAAAAAACAGTGTTTTTACATATGACATTGCTGGAGAATTTGGCTGGTGCAATGCCATGCACCTTTATGTAGAAAGGATCTCTCTGTGGGTATTTTATAACAGAAATGGTGCAATAAATAGAATCATAAATAATTTTCTGGCTACTATCACAGTATATTAGAAATTTAATCTTATATTATTATTATTATAAGCACCGCGTCTTACTACCCGTTCGGGTTTATACGCACTTACGCTAATGTGTAATGGTAGGGTGATTGTGAGATGAAATGAAGGACCTACAGTTTAACGTGGAATCCGAACCACGTGGAGGCCTGGCATTCCCCACATTCACAAGATATCTTGTCAGAGGTGAAGGAAGGGTTTGGTAATCAGATTTTAATCTTATAATTTAGTATAATTAATTTTTTTTAATTATCTAAAAAGAAAACTTTAAACATATATTTTTAAATATAAGAGTCTTGTTTTATTAAATGAATTAAAATAATCTTAACACACATTTGCTTATTATTTACATAAATAAGTTTTAAAAGAATATATTTATTCAATCTAAGCTCAACTCAGCTCGACAATAGAAAGCTTCACAAGAAACTCGCTCAAGATTGACTCGCATTAAAAAACTTGAGCTCGAAGACCCCTAAAAAATATGGTTACATACATTAAATGTGATCTAAAGTAAACATTCATTAGTTATTGGGTGTGTAAAGAACCTATTGGAGCATTTAAAATAACCGCATAGTAGTCAACATTGATATGAGGTTGCTATGTTTATTTTACAGTTGTCAAAATTGAGACTGTGTTATAACAATAAATATTATATCAAAATAGATGTAGTAATCTCTCAAATAAGATTCTTTGAAAAGTTGTTCAACTATATGTGTGACAGTTTTTCATACAATCACAAGAAATATAATTTGCATACATATTTAAAAAAAGTAATTATGATTAAAATATTCGGTGTTAAAAAAAATTTACTTTGATTATGAGTAGGTCTGTCAAGAAATGGAATAAATAGTTTTGTAGATTTATGAAATATATGAGAAATTTAATCAATAAAATAGTTACATTTTAGATATATTTGAAAAGATATAAAATAAATATCAATTCTTTATTGATGTTTAGTTTTGAAGAATGTTTAGAAAAACACTAAATCAATATGATGACTATAAAAAACAGTACATCAGAGTTTGAAATAGTAATTGCACAAAGTTTTATTTTCACTCATTGACATCATAAAACAATAGTTAAAAAAAAAGTCCAACAAGGTATATTTACATAAAAATCACAAAACTTTTGGGTTGCTGGGATTTACTATAAAACTCTGTGATTCGGACAAGAAAGAGAGTTGATTTGGGCAAGATATTTTCTGTGTATGATGACTAATGTACTTTTTAACTTTTTTCTAGGGCTGGGCTGTTTTATGTTTTAGCTCTTCAGTACCTTGATTCTTTAAGAACTAGAACCAATTTGAGTTCCTAGAAAGTTTTTTCTAAATTCAGTGGGAGGAAAATAATAATATATGTAAAAAATATGTTACCTGTCATAATCATGATCATGATCATCATCCACAGTTTCCTGTCACTGGCAGGGTCTGTCTCCAAAATAGTATCTCTATTTACTCCTGTCCTCCCACAACTTTTCTTCCTCCACATTGACACAATCCACTTCACTCTTATCACACTACCCTCAGCCATATTCTGTGGGTCTTCTATGTTATGACAGTTAAATAATAATAATAATAATAATATTCAGCACCACGTCTTACTACCCGTTCGGGTTATACGCTTTAAGTACTAATTACTCTAATGGATTAGGAATAGGGAAGGTTTAATCAGAGGAAGTGAATCCGCATTTGCATGGAAGGAGAGTGGAAAACCATTTAGGAAAAACCACCCCCAGTTCACCCGACCAAGATTCGAACCTCGATCTCCCCGTCCTCAGCAGTAGAGCTCAACACGACAAGCGCATTAGTCAACTATGCCACCAAGGCGGGTGACAGTTAAATATTCTAGCTAAAACGACATTTCAACGTTTTACGGCTTCTTTAACACAATGCTCCTTATGAATTCACATAGTTAGCTTTTTACAGGGGAAAGGATCAATCTGCAGTTACACATGTCAACCAACAAATGGAAATTGGAAAAAATGATCTAATCTTATGGCTTTCCCCCACTGAATTATTAGTTATGAATGTGATTTAGTTATGTGATTTATTTTCACCTTTTATGTATCCCGCTCAATTGGGTAACACATTTTATAACAACCCAAAATAGATAGACAAAAACAATGAAGACCAATTGGTTTTAGATTAATGTGCATCAAATGTAATTTGGAAAATAAATATTAGAACAGAATCAGAAAATGTTTGTAACTGGCCCATTACTACCACACATATACCCTGATTTATAAATGTATGTACATATCTACCAGAGCCAATGATTATAAAACAAATTGATTAGGATCATCCAAATATAAACATATCTCTATAAACTAGCCTACACCATTCAAAAATATTTTTAAATACTTTTAAAACATAGAATGTAGACCTCTATTTATAGTCACTGGCCCCCCTAAACTATTTCAAGATATATGTGTTAAAAGTTCTTTTCATATTTACACAATTTAAATCAATTGTTAAAAGCGAATCAACATATTTTAAATTTGACATATTAACTGTAACTACACTCAAATATAAGTGGTAGCAGTTCTGATGATTGATACAATAAAATAGCACTTTAAGGAAAACCTCTTTTCACTTTTTAGGTATATATTTTGTTTATATCAAAGAAGGTAAATGAAAGAGGAATAGGAACAAATAGAATAAATGAACACACTATGGATTTTACTATGGAAAGGGGGACACAGTTCACACTTTACAATGGTGCCACTAGACAAAAAGAACACATTTCTCACACTTTACACTTCTGTCATAAGAGGGGTACTAGTGAGTGCCAGTTTAGTGCATTCATTTTGCAGTTTTTATAGCATAAACATTTGTTGACCAAAATAAATCAAATATTTCTTATATAAAAACAAAGAGTTGTTTTCCGCACATGTTAATCTCAACATTTCTTGAAAATCTGTCATGAGCATCGCGGCATTTGATGACAAACTTTTTAAATAAAGAGAAAATGTCACAACATTCCAGAAAATCCTTGACAGATATCCAAGGACAGCTGTTGAGATTTGCATGTGAAGGAAATTAAACTATGTTTCTATAGAAGAAATATTTGATTTATTTTGGCCAAAAAATGTCTATGCTATGCAAACTTTGAAAATACTGCCCTAAACTCATGCTCACTAGCACCCAACCTTAAAGAGTTCTAATATATTTTCCTCAAGAGTAAGCCATTACCTCTTTGTACTATGGAAGCAGTGTTAAACTATGAAGTGTGTTCCTATTTACATTGCAAAATATTATAGTGTTTGCTCCTTTCATTTGTATATTACTCTCTTTTATACATTCTTCCATAACTTAATTAAATATGTCATGCGCAAAGTCACAAAATGTAAGAGTTCGACTTCAAAATAAATAATTTAACAATCTTAGAGTACTTCTTACAATTAGTTATATTTCATTTTGTCACCACAAAATAATTGTTCACGCATGGCATTTGAAAGTTTTCTGTACACAGGGAAAAACCTAATAAAATCAATATGAACTCTTAGAAAAATAATTTTACTTCCATACAAGCCAGATCAGGCAATTTATTTTGTTCAGTAATAAAAAAAATCTGGTAGAATGGTATCAACATACTTAAGAATAGTTTTATCTACATTTTTAATTTATCAGTTTTTTGTGCTTTAAGATTGTGAATGACATTTTGTAAATTATTTTTTATTGTATAATCCTTCAAAGAAAATCCGAAACCTTAGCTCAGTTAATAGCATGTCTACCTACAGAGCTAAGGGCCCCAGAGTTCAATTCCTGACATGACCAAAAAAATTTCATTGGTGAAATGTGGGTGTACCCTTTCACAATCACAATGATAAATTAAAAGCCAGGAATGGGATATCTGTCCTAGTCTTAAGTTAGATTATAAGGCATATGAATCTGCGACAGGCCTAACCAGCCGGCAGTGGGAAATATATGGCTTGAATCAAAAACTGGTCCAAGCCACAGGCTGGAAACAGTAATAGATGCAAATCCTTAAAAGAATAAGTTTATTCTTTTTTTAATGTTGGGTTTGAATGGGGAAAGTAGTTTATCCAACATTCAGATTGGATATCATCTTATAATCTTCTAATAAAAACAATATAGGATACAAGCACAAGAAATTGGCCACCACTTACAAAAAAAAAAAAATGTTTTTCACAAATCTGAAAAAATTAGATTGCTCTGGCTTTCTGCATGGCTTGGAACCTCTGATCCCTCTCCTCCTTCACATGATGATCTGCGGCTCAGGGACAGAGCTGGCTATGGACTTGTGGGGCAGCACCTGTCCACCATTTATGTAGAGTTCGTCCTTGACAATGACATCCTCGCCTAGCACAGTGGTGTTTTCCATGCGCACCCATTGTCCCACCACACTGCGCCACCCAACAATACAGCCGTCCAACCATGAGTGCGACCTCACCACAGCTCCACGAAGCAACGTGGTTCGTTTGACACACGCCCCTGCCTCAATCACAACTTCTGGCCCTATCGTCACGTTGGGACCGATGCGACAACCCGGGCCAATCCGGGCCGTGGGATCCACCAACACATTGCCCACAGTCCCAGGTCCCGAATATAGTAGCGTAGAGTTCTTCTGGCGAAGAGAGGTCAGGTAGAGACTCATACCTGAAAATAAAGTTAAAGAAATATCCTTGGGCATGTTTTTAAATCATATTCTAATGTTTATGAATGGCTCCTTCAAATCATCTTCTTGATTCAATGATTAAAAATATTTCGGATTTAAGGTTCCCTTAAAAAAATCTTAAAATTTCAATTTGTGATTTGTTTCAGAGTTATTATTTCTGATTACTGGGTAGTTTATTCAGCCTAACATTATTGTAACTTAACAACCATAGTCTGGACTATTAATTTACTATTGTACTTAACATAACATATTAGATAAGTAATGTAAAAGGTAGATAATTAACAATAATAATAATATTTAGCATTGTGTATTACTTACTACACGTTCGGGTTATATGCTTTAAGTACTAATTACTCTAATGGATTAGGAATTTGGAAAGTCGAATTAAAGGAAGTGAACCCGGATTTGCGTGGAGGGAGAGTGGAAAACCATTTAGGAAAAACCACCCCAGTTCACCTGACCGAGATTCGAACCTTGATCTACCCGTCCTCAGCAGTCGAGCTCAACACGACAAGTGCGATAATTAATACAATCTCTTTTATGTTTGCCATGTTTCCTAAGATTTGCATTTAAGATTTGTAGGTAAAATAAATATTTAGGCCTAGATTTAAGTTTTGTGTGTAAAATAAAGATTTGAATTTAAAAATAAGTGGATTCCACTTATATAACCCTATAAAAAAGTATGTTCTCATCCATCTTAGTGTTTGGCTTCCATCTTTAACTCCATGCAGGTACATTTCCTCTGAATTCTACCTTCCCCAACCCTATACCATTAGTGTAGCTAAAATTCAAATATCCTAGATGGCTAATGAAATGGGGTGAACCAAATATTAGCCCTTTTAGTGCCACAATCCGATCTGATTGGCTCCAACTACTATCTCTAAAAGTGCGACGATCTGATCTGATCGGTTCCGCATACTACTGTTAAAAGTGCCAGAGCCGTTAAGGTTGGCTTTCTAGATTTGTGCTAGTTCTCACGATAACTGATAGATAGTGTAATAGTGTCATATATCACTGGAAAGAGAACATTTCCCTCTATTATTTTATATAAGGTTGGCAATAAAATTATTGGAACTGGGAGTTTAGTACATTTACAACGGTGGACGGTCACGTACTCAAGGTGTTAGGTGTAAGCCTAATGCAGGTTTACATAAGAGCTGCATGGAATAACATCAGTGTGACTAACATTCATACTGATGTAAATAGTTTTGTTAACAGTTTTCAAATGTACACGTTAAATTGTTCCGAGTTTAGAAAAATATACTACTTATATTTTAATGGTATGTCATGTGAATGAAAAGATTTATTTACCAAAGTGAGTAAATAGGCGTAAGAACTTTATAAAATTATATAATATGTACCTAAAAAAACTTTTATGAAATTATTCATTAACAAAATATTATTTTGAAAAACGCAGTAATTATGTGTAGGCCTGAATATTTATTCATGATGTAAGCAATATAATAAACCTTGCTGTAAGGTAAGCAATAACGGCCCAAATATATCTAATGTATGATATCAAATAAAAATTTATAATCGTGTATATTTAAAACTTTAATTTCAAGTATAAAACTAAATGCACACTGGTACAACAAAATAATAGGGAAATGTATATATCTTTTTTAAATATAATTAGCCTTAGTTTAAAAAAGAAAAGAAAAATTAAAAAATATATAAAATCAAATTTAAAATTTAGGAATAAAATAATTTTAGTTGAATTGTATTAATTTATTATTATTAAAGAACAGTACATGAGGATTAAAATGATAGAAACATCAAAATAATCACTTCATAAATGAAGATTTGGCGAATTTTCTTTAAAACCCTTACAAAAATGAGGAAATAGTTGTGGCATTCTTTGCACACAAAATCTAACAGACCTCTGGCACTCTTCACGTGTGAATTCTGGAATAGGCGTGGCACTAAAAGGGTTAAGCAAATTCTTTAATGTAAGTCTAATATTAATTTTAATTTAAGTCAATGAATAATCACTACCGGTACTTCAGTACTTAGCCACAAAATACCAAGTTGAGTGCAAAAATCATTTAAAAAAAAGCTAACTCAGAAGCAGTATGCTTTATTCTGACCCAGGTAGTCTTCATTTATATGGTATGAATCTTGTCTGGGTCATGAGCTTAAGAGGTGACTTTCCATTCTTCAGTAAAGTCTCTTTTTACGTTTAATACTCTGCAAATCCCAGCCCCCTTAAATTAAGTTGTTAATATCCCTTCAGTCCATGTATCAATAATCAAAAAAGGGGTAAAAGATATACTCCTGGATTAAAAAATTTCATTTTTGAGTGTACTTTAAGTGAAGTTGAAGGAAATGTGATTAAAGGTATACTTATTTTAGTATTTTCTATAAAATAAAATAAAATATTTCTATGGTCAAAGTATATATAGAATATTGCTTCAGTTTGTTGTTTATTTCAGTTTACTTTAATTGTCTACACATGGTGCGCTAAGCACAACACTTTGCATTTGAGCTAAACCTCTTTCACTTTATTAAAGAAGATCCGCTCTATGCAATGATGATCATAAAAGACATTCAATTGATGAGTATACTAAATGTACGAGTTTAAACTTGGCATTGCTAATGAAGCAATATTTTATTTATTATGGCCACCAAAAATAGGTTTTTGTAAAAACTACCAAAAATATTATATTTAACTCAGGTCCCTTCCACCCCACCTTAACATAAATGTGTTAATAGTATAGTTGTTTCATGCTAGCTCAAGTGTTTATTGACAGTTAAAACAATAAGTTACTTAAAGAGTTATGTATTCATTCGCTTTGCAAACAGGTTTTGTCAATTTGAGACTCAAACTACATCTTTGTGAAAATTACAAGATATTTTGAAGCAGATGAATCCAGAACCACTTTAGACACTTTTTAACAGTCATAATGGGCCAAATTTACCATAAATGAACTATACCCAACACAAACTACAATATAACCTGATTTTGGTTGGAAGAACATTTTAGAAAATTCAAACATAGGCTATTTCTTTGCGGCCAACATTAATAACATTTTATTATTTTATTTGTGACCTGGCGGTCTAGGGGTAAGGTGTCAGACTTTTGTGCTGGCGGCCGGGGTTCAATCCTCAGTCCCGGAATAGATTTATCTGATTACCAAAGCCTTCCTTCCTCATCTGACAAGTCATCTTGTGAATGTGGGGAAAGCCAGGCCTCCACCGTGGTTCGGATTACACGTTAAACTGTAGGTCCTCCATTTCATCTCACAATCACCCTACCATTTCACATTAGCTAAGTGCGTAAAACTCTAACGGGTAGTAAGATGTGGTGCTAATAATAATAATAATAATAATAATATTTTATTATTATTATTTGTTTTATTTTATAGGCTTTAATAATATCCAGCTGAAGTGATATTTACATATAGGCCTAACATGACGATGTATGAATATATTCAAATTGTTATAAATTTAGTATGGCCTAACTACTGTTACTGTTCTTCCTACCAAAATCAGGGTATCTTTCAAACCACTTTTAAATAGACCAGGAGCTAAGCACAAACACCTCTTTCACTTATCATAAACATGTTAGTTTTCTCGGAATGATGACAAACAAATTTAAAACTAAAAATAATAGCTCAATGTGCTACCAGTTAAAAAGTCCTTGGGTTGTCCAACGTCCATCCAGAAGCCCTGGAGTTCAAAAGCATACAACTCTCCGTCCTGGGCCATCCCTGGGAACACTTCCTTCTCTATGCTTGTGGGACGCAGTTGTATGCGGCGGAGCACAGTTGGGTTTAGTATGTAGATTCCGGCATTGATTTTGTTTGACACAAATTCCTGTGGTTTCTCTATGAAGTTCTGGATGCTACCAGTCTCACCGTAGACTACCACACCATACTTGGAAGGCTCCTCTACTTTAGTCACAACAATGGTGCCTTCTTTCCCATGACTCTTATGAAAAGCCATCAAGTCTTTGAATGGGAAATCACAAATTATATCAGAGTTTAGGACAAAAAATGGCTCATCACTCGCAGTGAGGATATCTTTAGCCAGAGCAAGTGGGCCTGCCGTGCCGAGGGGCTCAGACTCATGCGAGAACACCAAACTTACACCAAGTTTCTTTGCTTCCTCGCTCAACTCCTGCTCCATCTGCTCGGCTCGATACGACACACCTAGGACTACTTGGGTTACACCAGCTTCAACAAGTGCTTCTATCTGGTGAAGAAGCATCGGTTTGTTGGCAAACTCCACCAAAGGTTTTGGACGGCTGAGTGTGAGTGGGCGAAGGCGGGTGCCATAGCCCCCAACCAAAATTAGCGCTCTCATTTCACAAATTTTCGCTTTTGTTCCACACATGTCCTATGGGAGGACATAAACATTGAGGAACACATTTTTTTTTAAATATTTCAACCTTGACATAGCATAAAATATCCAAATCAATTAGTATTTAGTTCTTTATTTACTTCAACCAATTGTATATTATCATAACTGTTATTAAAACTATACTGAACGAATTTTGTGTACTTACCTCGGAGATTATTATGAAACCTTACACAGAGAAAATTAACTAAATTCATACGACTAGGTCTTATCATTTGAAAGGAAAAGCCACGTACACGACTGACGTATACCACAAATCATGTTGATTCAATTCGCTGAGTAAACAACTGTCACTTATTTTTTAAATAATAGATAATAACTAACACATGATGTGGATGAAATCAACAAATAACTTGATTTGTATTTTGTTGTCACATCTTATTTGTTTAATATACATTGGTTGTTTACTATCTTTCAAACAAACAGCGCGATTTATAAATTCCATTTGGTTTTCTTTATTGAAAACATATTATGAGTACAACACAAAGTAAATAAAATTAAGGATAGACACAAAACAGGAAATAGGCCAAGATGTAAAAAGCCACCTCACAACATAAAACAATTGGAAGCTTTGTCGAATATACTAAAGTAGTAATAATTATTTAAGTTGGTTGCAGGTATGCCTATTTACAGACACAAAATACCGCATACACATATCATACCTTTAATTTTAAGGAGAAAAATAAGTTACTAAATAATTTGAAAATTAAAAACTACACTATTTACCTAATTTATAAGTGGAGCCTGAAATTTTATGCAAATACATATTTTTATCCGACCTGTTAAAAATGTGGAAAGCGAAGTTTTGGCGAATTAAGTAGTTTAGAATTGTATTTCTGGTTTTAACTAGATATTTTACTAAAATATACATATTTTCGAAGATATTACATAAAATCAAATATTGTGCGTGGATTTTTTTATGTCTTTCTAGCAGGAAAATACTTTGAAATAATGTGTCGTTAATTTTCAGTTGATTTATTCTTTCATTAAAGAATGTTTACACTGATTGAATGACAGCAGTGATCTCTATATTATACTGGATGGATATAAACATACGCATGGCTAATAACCAAAGTGTGACGCTCAAGTTTATCGTTTGCTTCATTTGGGGAGATTTAACGATTTATTTCAATGTTCTTATGCGAAAACATGCCTATGATGAATAAAAGTGTTATTGTTTAAAAATACTTAAGTATTATACCACATTTTCCTGAAGAAACATTTACATCAAAGGATATACAATTCAGTTTTATAGGTAATACTAAACAAATACGAATACAATCTTTGATATATTTAAATATGTGGTTATCATCAATATTGTTTACAGTCGGCCAAGACTACACTTATATTTAAAGTTTGATAATTATAATTAATAAGGTTTCTTAAAACTTGAGTAGTACATTAATTGGTTTGAATGACAAACTTTGTGTAGTTGCCATACGTTCAAACTATCACTTAGGTTATAGGCTTGCAGAAAGTATTACTATATTACCATTAAAAAACAGTTCGCTCATATCTTGTATATTGTTTTCAGAAACCATATTTTGTTGGAAGTTTAATAACAATAAAGAAACAAGTTGGCTAAAACTGTATTACATTTGTTTGAATGACATACTTTGTGTAGAAGTCTTATGTTCAAATAGTGTTTTATGATACATGATTGTAGGAAGTACGGTATGCTCTTCAAAGCTTTTATAACATATTTATTTCATTTAACTAATCACACATTAATGTATCTCATATATTCAATCAAATTAATGAAATCTGTCAAAATACCACATTGCCTTGTATGGTTGTGAGAGAGAAAGAAATATCTGGGAGTTTTCTTCTCGCTTACACAATGGTATACAGACAACAGCTCGAAAATTTTATCCACGCATGTCCATCCAGTTATATTATAGAGATCAATGAATAACAATAAGTAAAAGTCCAAGTAAGGCTGCGGTCACTTTGGATGCACGCTTGCGCAAGTATTAGGTTGCGCAAGCGTGCGTAAGAAGCTTGTACGTGTACGAACTGGTCACATTGGTTGCAACTAGGTGCAACTAATCACTCCAGCGAGCTGTTGTATTTTAAGAATAGAGATGATGATGGAGAATATAGCGAGTTATAAAAACTGAAATTCAGTATATGCCGGCTAATGTAGGCGTGATTCTGAAATGTATGTGTTTGTTGCATAACATTGTTATTGATAGAGAAGACAGTGCAGAAGTGGATAGTTATGTTGCACAAAACCAAACACAGCTCCTTCAAGACTATCGGCCAAATGATGAATTGCGTTGATAAAATAGAGCTACTGAAAAGGAAATTAAAATCGGAGATTCTTTTAAACACTACTTCAATACCAAATAACCCAAACATTGTTCAAACTTTCACAGGCTAACTACTAATAATGAAGCATAACTATTCAGTAGGTAATTACATTATTTTGTGATTTTTGTGATAGTTAAAACAATAATAATTAAGTTGAAATAAAGTTTTTCCACCGTTTTTCAAATATATCATTACTTACTTGGAATACCCAATATGGTTCCTATCTCCACCCACAGTTTCTTTATAATGTCTCTGTTGCTATGGTTCTTATAAGAGACATCCCAGATGGTTCTTCTTGCTTCAACGCATGCTATTAGCATATCCATTTCCGTCGTAAACACACAAGGAAAAAACTATCACCTCTTGAAAGCAGGGGAAATAAAATAACTCTCACGTCGATACAACAAGCGTGCATGAACAAACAAATTTATTTGATCCGTGGCAAGCTTGTACAAGCTTGCGCATCCAGTTCGCACTCAGTGTGACCAGCTAGGGCGAGCCACCATGGGTTTAGATGGATTTACTCGAATTTTGTTTCTTCATGCAAGCTTGCGCACGCTCGCGCATACAGTTTACTTGCGCAAGCTTGCATCCAAAGTGACCGCAGCCTAAGGTATGCTGCTTCGCCAGAAAAAAGTAGAAACGGATGTAGAGACCTTACGTTGATGTATGTAGCGTTTGTATCGGTATAAATGGGCAGCTCCAAATTAAAGGTAAACGTTGGAACACAAAGAAAATTATATGTTCATTGGTGTTAGACACTTTAAAATTTAATTTAATTATGTCGATACAATGGATCAAGTAAAAAGTTTCCAAGTCTGAAATAAGAATTATTATATAGTTGTATGTTCAAATATAGCCTATTGGTAAATATTTGTCTATAATGGGCCTAGTTAGAAATAATAGAATTAGCCTCCACTTATCAGTCCACAAATATAGGGCATTGCTATATGTAACATATAAGGTTGCGGTAAGATTTTATGGTTACCGTACGATATGGTACCAATTTGAACTTAATCTAACCTTTCATGTGTGAATAAATACAAAATTTGATCAACTATTATCTTAAGAATAATTTTGTTAGAAGGAATTGACGTAGATAGCCAAGTAGGATATGACTCTAATGGACAATTTGGTGAATTTTCAGAGAATTTTTTATTTCGGCCTAGACTTTTTTGTCAATATTTATTTATTATTATCGTAATCCCACATCTTAATGTGTGTGTTTGAATGATATATATATATATATTATATATATATATATATATATAATAAAATCTATCATAATTTGGCAGGGAGAAAAAAAACTACCGGCATGTTTCCATACTAGCCACGAAAGTTTTTCTTCTACATATCATAAAATAATTTTATCTAACACTAGATTATTACACTCACAAGGATACATAGACTCAAATAAAACCTAGGCCACTAAAATTATAGTATTTTAAAAACTTTTTAATTTGTTCATTTTATTTAAACTTAGCATGTGGTATGAAAATTGAGGTTAGATGTTTTGGCGTAGGGATACGTTTTATAACTCTGGTGACTTTTCCAGAAATATTCTACTGTTCTTCGTACTGAAATCAGACTTTACTTGCACCAAATATGTCAAACTATATACAATAAGGAGAGACTCTGCCAATGCAGTCACGGATAAAATAGTTTAAAATTATGAAAGAGACGTAGGTATCATACAAACTATCGTTTCAGATCATGGAACCCAGTACAAGAGCATAAAATTGAGGTCAACTCTAGCAGACCATAATATTACTGTTAAATATACTTCAGTGTATCATCCCCAGAGCAATAGAGTAGAAAGTATCAACAGAGAATTTGGTGGGTTTTTAAGGTAATTTTGTCATAGTCATGGGCAAATTATTTTGAAACAATAGACATTTGTCTAAATTCAACAACTCACGAAGGCACAGCATATACACTTCAAGAACTAGACCAATTAGATATTTAGAGAAACTCTTTGATTTTATACAAAAGTTAGAAAGATCTCACAAAACTAAATTACATTTGGCAGTGAAAAAATTAAAGTAAACAGCAGAAAGACAAACCCAGTACCATAACAAAAATACTCTTAAGCTTGTTGAATACGTAGGTAGTGTTCCTGGCGTATGGGAACCCCGCCTCCGCTAACGGATCAAAACACTTTTCACATAATCATTGCGTTTAACGACCTTGACCATGGATGTAAACATCCTTGTGCGACAACAACATGTTGCTGTGTAGTTATCCCCCCCCCCCGGCATGATCTTGAACATGACCATGCCTGTTGATTAGGGGCGTAAAACCAGAGTACAGGAAATCAAACCCTGGGAACCCCCTCAAACATATCAATTATTGATGATTGATTATCAGTGCACGGCGCGGTTTCTAGCGAATACTTCCAGCCCCCTCCTCTAAGCCGCGTTGAGTTACTTTGCCTCGCAACATCCCAGGGAGAGTGAAAAACCACCCCCGAACCTCTATCTCTGGCAGTCCAGACCCGGGGAGGGCATGTTGCTACCCCCAGACATAGATAGTATTGTGATGAGTTGTTATCGCAAACTCTGTAATGTTGCTGCGTAGTTGTCGCAAACTCTGTCTTGTTGGTTTCCCCCCGGCCATGACCATACCTGTTGATTGTTAATTAATTGACTATTTCACATCGATCCGAGATATAAAGGGTGCACCCCACCTGGTCGTCTATTTATAAGCGTTTGTAGAGAGGATCAAGATGGAAAAGTTACAGTAGTTGATAAATATTGTTGACGCCATGCAGACCATAAAATTGAGTGATCTAATCGTCGACCAAAAGTACTCGGTGGATAGATTAAAAGCTGCCGCTACAAAGTTCAGCAGACGCCTAATAGCCTATCTAGATGATGACTTTTGTGTATTTTTATCCTGTAGTTTCGGTAGTTTAACAGATGAAGATGTGTGCGAGCTTAATAACGAAAAACTGTTATTCACCTGCGCCGGAGTAAAACCCTGTTCACCCACCGTTGTGAACTTTGAACGCGTTTGAGAGTCAAGCAGTTGGGTATCGGCAACGTATTGCACAGTAGACCCTACAAATCATCCAGCACGTTTAGAGGTCAGGTATGCTAATCATGCTTGGAACAGGCTATATTAATTTAACGTTTGTGGTTCATACTATTGCGGGGTGTGCTTATATGATGGTAGAAAATATCCACAGTGTGGATGTGAGCGATAGACATGTAATTTACAAAGTAGTGAATCACGACAGAGGTGTACCACAGGATCGAGGCTACATAGAGTTCTACGACTCTACCTTTCACACGATAAGACCCACTGAAGTACTACCCTACGAGAGAATCGAGGAGATTTACCCGTGTGATATGGAATGTGCTGTGTACAATTTCCGCAAAGGGGACGTTGTGGCTGTGTTGCCCAGGCCTACAACACCACCCGCCAACCACCTTCACGACGCCGTCACCAGAGTACCCATCGCCAGAGTCGTTTGTCTAGAGTACTCAAAGACCTAAATTATATTACTGCTTGTAAATTAATTGTTGATTGTCGATAAAAAACAAACTAGTAAGAATATGTTGTTAATATTTTAAGTAAGGTGACAAGTTCACACACGGTATTCAATATCTTGTGATAGTGTACCAGCATTTGAGTGGAGTGAGAGTTGAAAATAGCCTAGAATATGTTCAGCCTTTGGCGGTGGAAATGTTTGAACCCCTAACTCCGCTACCAGGCATGGATTCGATTTCAACCTCCTCTCCACTGATCCTGACAAACACCTAAATAATTTTTAAGGTAAGGTGAAAAGTTCACACACGGTATTCAATATATTGTGATAGTGTACCCGCATTTGTGTGGAGCGAGAGTTGGAAATAGCCTAGAATATATTCAGCCTTTGGCGGTGGAAATGTTTGAACCCCTAACGCCTCTACCATACCAACAGTTTATCCGCACATAATAGAACACACGAGTCCTTTACAGGTGGTAGTTGGCGGGGGTTCAAATCCCTGTGACGGATAAAGTAGAAAAGCACCACTGATGATGTCCCCCGGGCATGTTGATTGCTAATTGATGATTGATGATTTAAATAAATAGCTTAGAATATGTTCAGCCTTTGGTGGTGGAAATAATTGAACCCCGATCTCCGCCAACCCTTACCAGGAAGGTGTTTAATATATTAATGTTACGCAATACAAAAGAAGTGTAGTTAGACTATACTAATGCGTGTTATAATACTTTCTACGTATTTCACACAAATAACCATATTCACATGCTCCTCTCAGAACTGTTGATTGCACCATTTGTTCACCTAAGCCACACTGTATTCTGGAAGGAGAGTTGGAAAATAGCCTCAGCTTGATAGGCCAGTGTTCGAACACTGGCCTATCTAGTTTTTTAAAATTTGTCATCAGCTATCTATCTATATGACTATAAGGTGTCTAGTTCACCTAAACAGATGCTTGATAAGCCACAATATCTTGTGATAGCGTACCCGCATCTGCATGGAGGGAAAGTTGGTTTTCAAACAAGCATACAGGCAATGCCCTGCTTAGGTACTTGTACTCTATGTGAAACTTCCCTAGATTATGTTGGAGATGGCAACATTGTTACCAAAAGAGAAAATATTTTATCCATAATGTTTAAGACGGAGGAGGAGAGAGAGAAAGGGTGTAGACGTTAAAACACAAACATAACAGTTTTTACAAGATTTACTTACAATCATTGATGATTTACATAGTGGCCTCGGTACTAAAGATGATTTGATATGTACAATAAAATAAAAAATATCCTGGCTGCATAAAATAAATATTTGAAAAATGGTCTGTCGGTGGAACTGTCTAGAGTGAAAGGTGATTATTCAGCCCGTCTAAATGATCACCTTTTGGTCGTCGTCAAAATTAACATCGGTCCAGTTGCCGTAGTTTATGGTGATCCCGCGAACATTGCACACCATTTTTGTTTTGGTAGGATCGCCACCAACACAAACTCGGAACGCGTAATTATTGGGACCGACTGATACAAAAACACTAATGTAGCTTACCGGACCGTAATCCTGAAGTTCGTCAGTCGGTGGACTTCAATCGCCGGGGCATTCAGTGAATAGAACGCTATCTGTATCGTAATACAAAACGCTGTATCCCAATTGTTCAAGGATACTGTATAGGTGCAACCTAGCCATAGCAGTCGTGTAGCACGCTACCACCACACTCGTATTAGGGTTAGGGCACAACGCGTCACGCGCATCCTTGTAATTGAGGAACATAACATCGTCATTAACATCTATGACGCTGTCCACGGTGATGTACGGATCCGGAGTACTTGTGGATGCCCTGATAGTCGTTGACAACGGCTACGTGTGGTAAATCGTGTCTTTGGCCAAACTTTCCCCTTAGCGAGTTTAAAAATAGTTTAGCCAGCATGAGGAGACCGGGGTTTTTACAAACTGAGCCGAAATCAAGTTTTACCCCCTCCCTTTCCTCATAATTTTGAATATATGCTAACTTTTCCTCTTTTGAGGTGCACCACTCTGGCCATCCGCTGGCTTCTTGCTTAATTTTTTTAAAAAGTATCAATTTAGCCGTGAAACAGGCCACCAGAGCGTGTCTGACGGTCGTAAACAGATACATTGTACTCCCACACTTCGTGTAATACTTCAACGGTGTAACCTTTCTCAACGGCTTTCCGGATCTCGTCAATCACCCAAACGCCTGTCAAACAGCGATCTTTTTTGTCGTTGTGCCGACACGCGCCTTGGTTTTTCTCCTCCCCACATTTCCTGCACAAGATGAATATTAACTTGTCGTGCATCCGTGTAGGCAATACGGGCATGAATAAATCCTGCGGAGGCGTCACGGTAACTTTGGATATGCCTTTTACTTGATCTATAGACGGACAATTTGGCTCCAAGTGAATGTTGAGGTGGCCGACGGGATATTTTTTTTACTTGCAAACGTAAGGATACAACGAACACACATCCAAGAACTTTATTTTTTCAAGGTCTGCTTCGTGGAAGAGTTTGATGCAATTTGTACGCCCGTCAAAGAATGCATCCATAGGGCTGATGGGTTCCTTGGTATACACCTCGTGCTGGAGTTCAAATTGCTTCAAGTCCTTGTCTGTGCGTTTCATCGCATTAAACATACACTCCCACATCTTTACGACCGTGTAGCCGGTGTTCTTACATTTTTCCAAACAAGTCATGGTCGCTTCACAGCGCGTCTCCATGGTCTCGTGGCGGCTATTTTTGATAGGGGTGGTCCTGTCAGGGTATCAGAGAAGGCACCCGTGCCAATAACAGCCCCAGAACTGAAAAACAGTGGTGGTATCTCCATCTTTAACAACGCCGTCTACACGTCGCCCTAACACATATTCCTCACGGCCGTTACCCACATGAAGGATAGAGACACCGCGTTGATGGGCCTACCAGAAGAGCCATTGTACGGCGACGTGCGACAGTTGGTCTGCACACCAATAGCCACCGTTAGGGATAATACCGACGGTATTCTCCTTAAGATGACTTCGGCGGTAAACCAACATGGCCGCTCCAGCTATCGTACACGACTCTCTGAAAGGATCCACCTCGGCTTTCTCCACGAGCATGTCTATAAACTTCAGGCAGGCCTTCTGCAGGATCTCTACGTCTTTCATACAAAATAGCTCCAACTCGCGTTTAAATCAAAGACATAATTTTCTTTGACCAACGCGTCATACCATTTCTCAAAGTGTTCCTTTCCCTCGGCAGACATCTCACTGACGCCGTAGTTCTCCTTTGGTGGACCCCTATACCCCGCGTTTTCTTTTTTATTGAAAAAATGGGGGGAATGTCCCTTGGCCAAAGACTCGTCCAAGCCGAATGTTTTTGGAAACTTGGACAACGACATGGGGAGAAAGTTCAGTGAGTCAATAAAGTGGACATGATTATCCCACCATTCATTATTAGATCTGTAGTCCATTTTTTCAACTCCATCATGTACTTTAAAATAAAATTGCCATCATAGGCTTTCGCATTATGGCCTAGGAGGGTGATATCCTTAAATTTGACGCTTTCATCTGCTCGAGAAATCCGAAAAACTGGGCCATTTTGGCATCACCCCTGAATATGTGTGTCCTATCACCCGAACATTCAGCGCAATGATGGTCATTTGCATCTTTATGAACGCGGGCCTTGCAACATATCTGCAAGACGCATAGGTTATGTTCATGCAAGTACGTGCCGGCCGCACCTTGAAGAAGCGTTTCTTATCTGCATTCAAAATCATAAAATACAAACATGAAATTACTCTTTTCCAGTGTTGGATTGGATGGGGCTTTCTTCATATAACAGAAATGGTCAAAAGGACGATGGGTCTCGCATACTCTACAAAAAGTTTCATAACACCTATGTGAATAATTTGACTTTTCCAAATTGAAAAATTGCCCGAATACCTCGCAAACCTTTTTGACATCATAGATCGACATGTGATCTCTGCAAAAATCGGGACGTTTATGGTTATCAAAACACGTCTGGTTTGTGAACCAACGCCCGCACTCTTTACAGACCACAGATCGGCCTCCGATACAAACCGCTTTAACGTAGCACTTTTTGCAAGCGGATTCGCACTTGTGCTCGTTTTTATTACTGAACGGCACACGGCACTCGCGGCAAAAGTACGAGCACTTAAACGCGCCTGTCAAGGATGCTATGACATAAAAATGGTTTTGCTTATCGTCGTGAAAATACAAATCAAGGTAGCCCTTAAAGGAATGTTCGGGAGGGGTAAGCCCCTCATATAGGACTTGCCTCCCCCGACGTTCCCTGAAAACCGTGATTTTATATTCGGTGAGGTACGTTTGAAATTGTTTCAGTCCGGTTAACCCACCACCTTCCAAATCATTCACATGGGCATCACGGCATAGTTCCTCTGCTTTGAGTTTTTGAATAAAACGACCCATTTTGATTTGTTTAACGGTGTTCACGTCCATGCATCCTGGTTCTCTTTTAACGTCACATATAGCCTTGGTGATGATCAATGCACGGGCAAGGCAAAGTGTATTGTCACAATTTTGAATCGTTATTATTCCTTTGTTATTACGGCTATATGTGCTAGCGGGAGCGAGTTTATAACAATAACTTCTGCCACTCCCGCGAGGCTCCTTAACATGGCTGAGTTTAACGTACGGTGGTGCCGTACTCAAAATAAACTATTACTCTGTAACACACGAGTTACGTTATCGAGCACGGCTCGAGCGTCTAACTGGTCTGCTCGCCTAAATGAGACATAAACAGGGTTCAACCTCGAGTCCGTACTGTTCAAAAGCAAGCCGACGTGGTCGTCAGCACTGACACCGTGGTCCTGCAGCCGATTAAGCAAAACAGTAATTTGCTCTTCAAGCCAGCTTAATGCGTCACAATCGCTAGCCGGAGCACCAAGATGTACGGTAACTTCTCTACTAGTATAAAAGAAACGCCTTAATTTTTTTTTCTCTCCTCTATGATTCGAAGAGGGATACCATGGGCAACGCTCCGCCTACCTGATTTACAGGGCCACTACTTGGTGCTGAAGACGTGCCGGCCACGGGTTGCGGGAGAATCCCCGTCTGCCTCGGGGCTCGAAAACCTTCTCCCTGGCGCTGCGATGGATATCGGTGTGCCGCCATTTTCACCATCCATTTCAACTAAAACACATGTCAAAGTAAACACTGTTTCAAACATGACTTGAGGTGAATTATAACTGTTTAAAATAGAACATGACTTGGTTCATGAATACGTGATTCTAACTATTTAAACTTAATGCTTAATCAATGTGTTTGATATCAATTACAAGCTGACCTATACCAAACCAATATTTTTTACCGTGTCAGGAATAGAACCTTGTACAAGTGAACAAGCATCCAAAAGTCCTGTCCACTCGCTTATAATTTATTAAATCAACTTTTTTTTTACCACGTCGGGAATCGAACCCGGTACATGAGAACAGGCATAAAAAACCCTGACGTCTATTTCAACTATAACACATGTCAAAGTAAACACTGTTCGAAACATGACTTGGAGTGGATTCTAACTGTATTGGGTATGTAAATATGTAATATGTAATATACCTTGCTATATGTCAAGCCATTAATAGTTGTTTTATGATAATAAATAAAAACGATCACATTAATAAATAAAAATTAATTTGATCAATAAAATTAAATACAAAAATCGTGAGAAAACGTGACCCCATTTTCCAAATTAATTCACGATAGTAATTAAGAATATGTAAAATAATTTTATATTAAGGACAGTTTATTTAAATAAATTTATGTAGTACAGAAAGTTTACCGTAGAGAGTTCGGTGAAGTGATTGATTGAATAATTAAAACAACTCATTCAGGATTTGAGTTTTAATATAAATAATTGGTTAATCAATAATAAAATTGATTTAAGATACTTTAGCTATCAACTTACATTCATTTTCAGGGTTTTTCAACCTACACAATTAAATAATATAATAATTTATTAAATCTAAACTTAACCTAATTTCACCTAAGCTCAAATACAAAGTTTCAATCAGGCCAATTTATAAATTTTTATGTTGTCACCATTCTAAGAACAGTGCGACCATTTTCTGGTGTAATAATGCAAATAAAAAGTAAAAAAAAAATCGTTCTTTACGTTTATTCGTCAATAAGGCTGAATATTAAAAATAAGAGCAATCAATAATGAAAACATATAAACAGTAAATAATAACTATGGTATTGTTATAAAAATAACTTTTAATCAATGTTTACACACATGCATAATTTATGTAAAACTATGAGTGTATACCATTACATCACGTTTTGGGAACAAATACATTTCAGGTCCATCACGTCGCATTTCCCCCACCTCTCTATACCCAGTTAACCCTACTCTGACGTACAACTAATAGGATTGAAGGGGCATATCTTATATATAAAATTCTCGTGTCACAATGTTCGTTCCCGTACTCCTCCGAAACGGCTTGACCGATTCTCATGAAATTTTGTGAGCATATTGAGTAGGTCTGAGAATCGGCCAACATCTATTTTTCATACCCCTTAGTGATAAGGGTTGTCCACCCTTAACATTTTTCTATAATTTTTAGACATTTTTTTAATATCTTTATTTTTTTTATTATGTCGCATTAAAAAATACATACAACCCTAAATTTTTACCCTTTTATCACCAACCCCTATTTTTTAATAGCCATTTTAGTAATTTAATCATTTTTCATCCCCGGTCGATAACTGATCAATCGTCATTTAATTAGTTATCCCCGCCAGTTGTCTACAGGTGTCACTTCTGACCCAGTAAACAGCACGGAGTAGGGATGAGAACGAAGCCGGTCTCCTGTTTCTCTCACACAATAAGACTTCTCTCACTCCCTACACAGTTGTCGGCCATCATTATTGTTTATGCATCAAGTGTAGTAGTAACGTTGACAATTATTATTTTGCTATCTCAGTGTAACTCTCATCCCTCATCGTTCACAGCGCTCCATGCCTATTTCACGCATATACCACATTCTTACACACTTACAATAGGTAAGCTATTTTTTGTCTACACTAGAAATTACTTAAAAATTATTTATATGGCAAAACAACGTTTGCCGGGTCAGCTAGTATGTATATATATATATACACACAATTACACCGCATGTCCATTACATCGCGTTTTTGAACAAGTACATTGCAGGTCCATCACGATCCCAACAAGTTGTGTTACAATATAAACGCACTCCCAGATTTTTGGGAATGTTGGCCAACATGTCTGGAAAAATTGTCTAGATAAATAAGGTATATTTTTAATTTGAAGATTATATTCTTATTTTATTATTTCATATTTGATTTTTGTTGCACCATAGCAATTGGATTACAAATTCAAATCTCCAAGTTTGATTAAGGACATTAGATTTCTGGCAAGTTAGAAACTATCCCCCTCCGAAACGGAAAATTTAAGGTGGTCGAAATACATGAGAGTTGATATGCTAACTTTTGCCCTGTCTGGAACAGATGAATACTTTTTAAATCTAACTAACTACTTAACTTCAAGATGAGAGTCGGGTACACTATCCTTGTAATCAACTTTGCCAACAAGGGGAGTCAGGCACATAATCCTTTCAACCAAACCTACCTTCATATTGAGAGTGAAGCCTCGTTTATTATGTAACAAGTTGGAAGACAAGACATTTGGAAAAGTAAGCTGTGTTTATTCTAGCCAACTTGTTGGCTAACATTCTGGTTCCTCCACTTTTTTTAAAATCAGTCTACACATTTCTGGGCATGGATAATGACGTATTACTTGCCGTTTCTTCATTTATTGCGATGACAGGAGGTGTACTCTTGCAGAAGAACCAAAACTTAAGAAACTGTAGGGCATTCGAAGTTTTTTTTCTAGACGTCGAATTGAAGGTGTGTGTATGGTAATGAGTTACCTACATTTGTAAAGTGGAGTTGATAGCTTTGTACACATGTAAAATCACAAAGAACAGAATACTTATGATATAAATCAATTAAGAATCTAGTAGTCGAAGCTATTATTATTAATTCTTTTTAGTGAGGAATTATTCATCTAGATATCATATTCTGAAAATTGACACCTGAACACGGGTCCCGGGTTCGATTCCCGTGTCCAGGTGTAATTTTCCATTTTCAGAATTTAAATCAATTAGTTTAACTATATTAGTCTTGTTTCATTCCATGATCACAAAATTATGCTAGCCCCGATTTTAAAAGTTAAGCTAATCTGAAAATAAAACACATGCTTCATCAAGGTTGGACACTCATTCAACTCGATAGCGCATGCGAAGAACCTCCCGACTCGGCCACATGTTGAGTTAGTCGTTTATTATCTCTAACAAATGATCCAACACAACCTAATATACAACTTGGCTCTGACCGGCTCGCCCAACACCAACAAGGTTAGCTGTATGCAGAGAGGTGGAGAAATACGACGTGTTGGACCTGCAATGTATTTGTTCCTAAAACGCGATGTAAATGACAATATTTCTACAGTAGCAACATAGAGTTGTTTTATACACTTTCTCATATCAACAGATATTTAATATATGTCAAGGGTGTCCTGGAATTTTGTCAAAAGTTTTGATAACATTCTAGAACACCTTTGACATATATTCAAGATCTGTTGATATGAGCATGTGCAGAAAACTAAGCTCTGTGTTGCTACTGGAGAAATATTTTATAATTTTTTTCCAACAAATTTCAATTCTATAAAAACTGTAATACCACTTGCGCTCCCTTCTGCCACATGTAAAGTATGACGTAGCTCTTGCACAATATGGAATTTGCATATATAAAAATTCATTTAATTCTTTAATATATAAGCAAATGGGGGTATTGTAATTATACTGTTTTGGACCCCTCTCATATATTAAAAAAGTCATGTATGAGGTGCATGTTCATTTAAAGTACTGTATGTAAAATATCCTTTTAATAATTCATCCATGGAGAGTCGCGCACTTTTCACAAGTAATTTCAATATCTTGCACCATCAAACTTTTTTTCTTTAAAAGATCAACTCTGTAGTGTTAAAAGATCTTATGACACGCTGGCTCCCTCTATTCAATAGGAAGCCAGTCTTTTTATTAGTTGGTTTTGGCACTGGTGACAAGGGGTAGGTAATAGATAAGGCGCTTTTGCATATGAATACGATATAGTAACATAAATCCATACAATACACGGTACTCGGAACACATATCACCAAAAGAAAATGTGTAATTTAACAAAAAATAAGTATCATATCTTCAGTACCAAAAGTGGAATCATCAAAATAAATCGTGCGCCAGATCAAACCTCTTATTTCATGTGAATAAATGTCCCAACTAACCATATCACATAACCGCATCATCAATAAAAACAGGAAACCACTTCAAATATCACAATCTAAACCCGAATATCATAATTGGTGCGCATTGCACGGCGTATATTTCAGTAAATACCGTATCATCATAATTGTCTCCCAACCGCGGGGCATCATTAGTACATAAAATCCCATAATGCTATTATTGGCGTCCACCGCAGGCTATCTTAATAACATAGACAGTGAAACATGTAATAACGAACATCTGAATATTTGGTTCTTCTTTGTAGCTTACAATATAAATTCCTTTAAAACTTTCTCATACGGTGAAATAACTTCCCAATAACGGACACAGACATAACTCAAAACGCATATTTATGCATAATAATTTCTAAGCTGTGTAGAAAATTTGAAAACATCAGTTCATCTTATATTTTACTGAAGGAATGTCAGGAACGCAATTGTCTCACGTGAAGTGGGAGTGGTCCTAATTTCCCTCTCTAGTGAAAGTTTATTTAATACTATACGTAGTAATGATTACGGTACTTCAAGGTTATATACCCCCTACGATCTATTTTCAGGGGTTGTTCCAGCTTTTAGTTTGTGATTTTGCGCACATATTATACTGTACACATTTCATTTTTTTTGGTGTATTATTCTCGATGCTCTGTGTATTATGCAATATGTACAGCAAGCTATTTACATATTTATTTATTTGGATTAAACTGTGATCTAGCAATTTTTTTCAAAATAAAGATTTTCTTTATTCCGGACTTTGTCAACTAATAAGAAATTTCACTTTATTTTATTCTTAGTCACAGCAGAAAAAAATCAATAGCTGGCGAGCTACAATTTAAAAGGCTTATTTTAGAAATTATAAATATTCGTAGATTAGAACAAAAGTTTATATTTTCCTAACAGCTGTTGGGGAATTGATTTTTTTAAAAAGGGGGGGAAGGGATGCGAGTTCACTGTGGCTTTATCAGGTTAAAGAAAAACCAATTTGATGTTGATTCATAAATTGCAGTAACTAGGTGACAGTTGGGAGGGAAAACAAATTATTTACTTGGGAATGGCATTGTGTTCAAAATGTTACTTTTAAAGCGAATAAAGCAGAATTTGATTTAGATCAAATATGTTCAATATTTGATTAATCATGTTAAAAACTTTTTCTTTGCATTCTTACCTCTTTTGCCACAAAAAGTGCATGACATGTTCAAGTAGAGAACTGCTAGCCACCCATTTGCTAGTGAGCGTAAACACAATTACCGTGTTTACCTGTGTAAGCATTATTTTAATATCTCAAACAGTAAAGCATTAATATATAATGAATAAAGTAAACCAATAAGTTTATCCAAACAATCCGAGATAAACAAAAAATGACAATATCACTGAATTTTTATGGCTGAATACAAAACACACTCTCACGGGTAGCCTTCATGAATAATAAGGTATGAGGTAGGGCGGTAAAAATATGTAACATGGGAAATTATAATACTAGGCGTGGATTATTTCACCCACACCCATCATCACTTTCTCTTCCTGAACGGAACACTGACGGAAATATGCCCTAGGCAGACTTTCTATACTGACCGCTTTAGTGCCCAACTTGCAAATCCCTGCTTTGGCTCTGGAGTCAATATTACTCAAAGCATACCGGGGAATCAAAGTCCACGACGATCAGTCACTCGCTGATGTTACGTGTAATGGAAATGAATTAAGTTAAACACATATCTTAACAGTCTGGACCCAACCTGGGGAACATTTCCTGGTTACCTTGTGAAGACTCCAGTAATACTTCTGTAATTTTAAATAATTTCGGCAGAACGTTGACAAGACGTCAGCCTCATGGCAGAGGTCCCGAGGAGTGATGAGAGTCGACACAGATCTGATGTTGGTCTGTATACCAATAGGGTTTGGTGGACGGGAGACAGTTAATGTGAGGGTTTGACAGGTTACAACTTATATGGGGTTAATCTTTAGTCACAGAAATTGCACATAGCTGTGATGGCCATATAAAGGACTTCTTGGCTTACTTCCTTTGTGACAAACATTGATGTATATAAGAGTCACGGAATGCCTACTTTGACTATACTGCCGAATCAAATAATATGCGTTTATGTTTTGTGTCAGTAAAAGCCATACCTTGCATACTTGTATGGTGCCAGCTGTGAGGGTCAATACGAATTAAGAAGCTATCCTTCCTTTAAATTGACCTTAAATCCACGCGCTTAAAGAAATATACCTTCGCTCCACACGCGAATGCAAACATTTATGGCATACTTGGGCCCTAGATGTTAATTTAAAAAATATTACAACAAACAATTCAATAACAACTGTAATTTCTTGCCATAATATCATAGTAAGAATAAGTAATTTATAAAAGCAGTACAACACTACCCAAAATAAAACGAATGTCTCCCAGACTTATTCAAGGTAAAGATGACATCCAACTGTTCTATTAAATAGCTTTCTTATCTCTTATCAACGTTTAGTTTGCAAACTATTCATATCATTATCTTTCTGAAGCTAAGTTCTGATATCGAAAGAAATATTCATCTCATTGAGGTGTGCATAATGTACTCGTGATCCATTTTATTCAGACATTGTTAGGCCCTTAACAACAATACAAAATGTTCTTGTGTTCGGTGATTGTCATCTTCCTCTGCTGCAGACTATCTGGTAAGATAAAAAACTAATGGATATTTACATGTTAACAACGAGGAGAAAGTATGTTTAAATACCTCATCCACACCTTGAACTAAACTACCCTATATTTCAGGCTAGGGCAAACAGCTATGGCGTATCCAATATTTCGACTGTGGGCTACATAAGCTTTTGGGGATTGTCCGGGGGTCATATAGGAAATTTATAATACTCAATGACCTATATATAATACATACACATGTGCCATTATATTTACAATTCTGTACACAACATGGAAGCTAGCGAGCATTTACATCCGCTCCAAGAACCTAATTTGTTTATTCCTACCATTTGAGCTGGCGGGCCGCATAAAACATACTCGGTAGCCCGTGGGATGGACATGTCTGCTTTAGTAGAGTTTTTTAAGCACTGCATCCTACTACCCATTCAGATTATACGCTCATGTTCTAATTACTCTAATAGTTTAATGGATTATAAAGGTTATATTTAGAGGAAGTGTACCCGCATTTCCGTGGAAAATAATTGAGGAAAAAACGCCCTCAGTACACCCGAATGAGATTCGAACCTCGATCTCGTCATCACCGGTTCAGTCAACTGTGAGTAGGGCCTCAGACCACGTGGCCATCTAATCAGGTCTTGCTTTAACTAAAAGGCCGTACAAAGTAACTCAAATGGAAGGATAGCCTGTCAGCGAGATGTGTATTTTTTTTGTAGATTTATTTCACAATAATTTTAGAACTTCTATAATTTTCTATACACATATAATTGGTTTGTATTATCCACATTGGTAGGCACTCTGACTTAGTATCTGATGAAGTTAGGGTTCGATTCCCGGTCGTGTGTACCAAGGTGATCTCTTAAATAGTTTTTACACTGTTCAACCATGTAAATTCGTGAATATAAACACTGTGTGGAAAAAAGAAAATCAATAGCTTGTGAGTTGCAATTTAAAAGAATTGTTTTATAAATTATAAGTAGCCATAGGGTAGAACAAAAGTTTATATTTTGCTTCTAGCTGTTGGCAAATCGATTTAAAAAAAAGGAAAGTTAGGTTCATGGTGGCTTTATCAGGTTAAAGAAAACACAATTTGATGATGGTTCAAAAGATGCAATTATTAGGGGTCAGTTAGGAGGGAAAACAAGTAATTTACTTGGGAATGGCGTTTTGTTCTAAATGTTACTTTTAAAGTGAATAAAGTAGAAGTTGAATGCGATCAATGATTAATTAATGTTATACTTTTTTTTTTTTACATTCTTTGCCTCTATTGCCACAAAGCGCGCATTGAGTATTCAACTAGAAAACTGCTAGAAAATTACTGTGGGTACCTATGTTAATATTATTTTCATGTCTTAAACAGTAAAACATCAATATAAAATAAATCAAGTAAACCAAGCAGTTTACCTAGACAAACNCCACAGACAGCTAAGGGCTAAGGGATACCTTACTAATATAAATATTTTCCTTTCGATACTATTTTTTTTTTTACTAGATACGTTTTTTTCGGATACTTTTACTGATTTTAGTACACACACTCAGGTATCGGTTCAGTATCGAAAGAACAAACAACACTATTTCTCAATTCTCACTCATTTTCTGCATGGCAGCAAGAAAAAACTCTAGCATTAATCTCTCTTAGCTCATAATAATTCTTGGCTGTTCTTTGATCTTTATTTATCAAATACAGCCTAATGTCTGACAAGGCAACAGGGCAAACGGTGACAAGTCTACTACACCTTCCTTTATTTATTAATGACCACAGTCATCACAAACCAAACAAAATAAGCTTTTGTAAACCTCAATGAACTCAATCAACTTAAGGGTGTCCCAAGCAGACAAAGTAGAAAAGTTTATGTGTGTAGTTTAAGGATACGAAGCAGGACAGGGCATCCTTTCTTTTAGTGTTTGTCAGTAGTTAAATAGTCTATATTGAGAGAGTATATAAACGACGAATGAAGTTAAAAATGGCATCTCCCATAAGGTAACTATGCAAGTTAATTAAGAAGTTGGATAGGTAAAAAGCATATTTTAAAATTAGTTATAAAATATTAAAAATCATTATAATTTTCAGTGTTTAAATAAATATGAGAATACAATTATGATGAAAAAGTTGAAATTATAATTACTAGATGAAAAAACCCTTTTCCAAATTAAAATTTCAATACCAATACTTTTCGTTGGATACTAGTCTGGTGTCAATATTTTTCTTCCGATAATTTTAATGAATACAGTATCGATACTTTTCTTTCGATACCACATCCATCCCTAACCAAGAGAAACATCAGCATTCCTTTAGCGACAGGGTCTTAGTTAAGTTCGGAAGGAGTTTCTAGCCATCCTAAAAATTAAGATCGGCTACACAGGGGCTTGCTCGGGGACACCCACTTAGTCTTTAGTTAAGATCAAAGCTGTTCCCAATAAAATTGCCTTTTGCATGAGTCATGGGCAACACTAATTTTGACTAAGAGGAACAACATTTCTGAGGGCACCAAAAGTTAGACACCTTAGTTCAGTGGGTATACTACTGATCTAAAGGTCCCGGGTTCAATTCATGACATGGCCAAAAAAAGTACCATTGGCGAAATTAGGATTTCCCCTTAACAATGATTAATTAACAGCCAAGATGGCTTAGTGAAGTGTTGTTGCATGCTGATTTTATTAGTCATTTCAGAAAGTACACTTTAGATCCCCTTAAAACGGCATTAATGGTAAAATAATCTCATAAGTTACTCTCGCAATAGAATAGACCGACAGTAACAAGTTATGGGGCTAGAATATCGGTGGTTTTTCCTAAAAGGGTTTTCACTCTCCCGCAAAAAAATATAGTTTCATTTTCTCTCAATTCTATCCTACTCATTCCTTGCCCATTAGCATAATAACAGGTATTTATTTGCGTATAACCTAAATGAGTAGCAAGACCCATCGGGAAAAAATATTAAAATTGTATATTAAAGGACTTTGACACTAAATTTAAAATTGACTAAAGCAATAATCCCTGTATTTTTAATGTTCCTCTGTATGTTGATATTTTTTATTGGCATACCACACCTACATCTTGGTATATGGCTAGGGTAAGTAGTGTGAGTCCGAAACTAAATTTAAAATTGACTAAAGCAATAATCCTTGTATTTTTAATGTTCCTCTGAATGTTGATATTTTTTATTGGCATACCACACCAACATCTTGGTATATGGCTGGGGTAAATAGTGTGAGTCCGAAACTAAACAGTTGGGCGTCTGTCTATCGCATTTAGGTTCCCGGGTTTGATTTTCTGAAAGACTGAAACATTTGCCATCAGGACTTCCTCCTTTCAAAGTGAAGAAATTATGGCTGGGGAAATGAGTGTAGTGCCTGTTCTACAGTAAGTTGTTCATAGCAGCGGTGACCACACTATCCAAGGAGTCGAGCACACATACGACTGAACTACCGGTAATATTGGCGTTCAAATCTCGGTAGGGTGTGCGGAGTGCACGATTTTCCCAAAATGGTTTGGCAATTTCCCTCCAAACAAATGCAAGTATATTTCTTCTAGATTCTACCACTATCATCACCCCATTTAGTGTAAATGTGGGAATATGCTTATAGTGGGGGACAAAGCACCGGCCAAAATTGGTGTTTGTCCACCCCCCACCCAAGACGGCCCTGAGGCTGAGATTTTACTAAAGATTTCACTTATGCCAAGAGTAAATATGTTTGAAGCCCAGCAAGATTCTTACCTAAATCCCTACAGGATGGCGCAAAAGATAAATTTAATTTGGGAGGTGACATACAATCTATTGAAGCTCTTGTAACTTTATTTTCCCTGAATGGAAATTTTAGGTGCATTTTTAATGAGTATAAAATAAAGGCAGAACTTTTTATATAATTGTGTTTGCCTGAATTTTAAATTTTAGTTAAGCTCCGACTACCTTTGTGGTCTAGTGGTTAAAGTTCACGGCTACAGATCTTATGATCCCGAGTTCAATTCTCAACGCTTCCAGAATTTTATGTAAAGCGATGGGTCTGGCAGAACAGGGTCAAACTTTCGTGAGGGCAAATGAAAAGCTACTTGAATAAAGAAGTATAGGCACGGGTCTAGAAAACTGAGATTAATGGCCAGAGGCAAGGCTGCAGCCAGCCAATAATTTCGGATGGGGAGGGGGTTTGATGGGCACAAATCCCAATTGCTGGAGGCTTGAAAAAAATTCTAAATGTTAAACAGTTGTAGAAGTCAACTGAAGTTTTTTTTATGGCAACATAACGCCTTGACTGCCTAAGGCTAGCAAAAATTATGAATATTAAACACCTCTAGCAACTATCTTAAGTGTTTTTTTATGTTAACATATCTCCCTAACAGCCGGAGGCTAGGGAAAATCTATATATTTAAATACCTCTAGAAGCTATCTAAAGTATTTTTATAGCAACATAACCCCCTAACTGTTGAGGGCAAGGAAAAATTCTAGATATTAAACACCTCTAGAAGCTATCTGAAGTGTTTTTTTTATGACAACCTGTCTCCCTAACTGCCGAAGCCTAGGGAAAAGTCTGAATATTAAACACCTATAGAAGCTATTTGAAGTGTGTTTTTATGTCAACATAACACCATAATTGTCAAAGGCTAGGAAAAATTCTAAATACTTAACACCTCTAGAAGCTCTCTAGAGTGCTTTTAATGCTCACACAGCCCCCTAATTTGTACTTGTACCTTAATTTTGATAGTGTTTGAACCATAAATAAAGCCATATATATTTTGTTCCTAAAATTTCGGTTGGGGGTGGGGGCTGTTGAACCTCCAAAACCCCTCCCCTTGATTACAGCCTTGGCCAGCGAGTTCCATGGGCTGACCACATGACACCCTCTATCCACAAATGTTGGAACAATCTTTGCCGACATATGGTGGCTGCTTGGTCTGTATAGCTCGCTTGGAATTAAAAAATATATATATATTAATAAAAATTATTTAGGCCTTGGGGGAGGAGGGTCAGGGACAAGTGCCCCACTTTACACCCCTCCCCCTACCGGATGGGTCACTCAATGAGTACACCACCACACACAATAAGGTCTCAGCTGTGAGGTTGATATCAGCACACAGTGAGGTTACACTGCAGGGCAGTACCTCAAACCGCAATCAATTATCCGTTCAAACTGTCATCATGGACCCCATTGATATAAAACAAGATGGACAAAACAAACTTTTTCAGAAACGTTAATGTTCTAACCAGTGTCACCAACTTTCTATTCACAACTAATTTAAAATATAGGCCCACATTAAAAGATTATAAATACGTGTTATATTGATACCCTGATCCACAAAAGATATCAATAGCAAGTATCTTATCACTGTGATAAGTACATTGTTGATTTATTTAAGACAAAAAATGACAAAAGCCTACAATTACCTCAAAAAATGTTAGGACGGATGTTACTACTGGCAAACTTCACAGAAATGTTCTTATCACAATTGATTTATTAGGTACTTACATGGAATATAGGAATGCTCAGTTGCTAAAGTCAGATTATTATTATCACTATGGGGCAGGGCTGGCAAACCTATAGCACACTTTATTTACACACACATAAGGTTCCTCACTCCATAACCAACCTTTTTACATGATAAAGTAGACATATATGAAAGATTAGATACAACATATGATTGTAACCATCATCAGTGTGCTCAAGCGAGATTTAAGCCATCTTTCCTGCCAGAGGAAAACCAGATTAGACACACTTGGTTCCAGTTTCGCCTGCCCACCGATGTACCTTATGTATAAAAAGGCTTTCAACAATTGTTTTTTCTCTTTATATTATATTTTTTTACAATACTATTAAGTAAAAATAATCAAACTGTAGATCAAAGAGTTCAGTTTTATACTCAAAGTTTCTCCGATAATTATCAACATATTAGTCATACAGTCTCAATTTTTGTTTCTCCCCCCGCCAGTCTTGCTATATGGTGTCTACAAATTCATACAAACCAGTTCACCAGACTTCATTACGAAATTAAAAAACCTGCAGAAAAATTATATTACTTACTCAAACTTAGAATGTGACAAATAATGTAGCGGTGGTTTTTCCTAAATGGTTACCCCTTATTTCCATACAAATGCAGATACATTTCCTCTAAATGTAACCTTTCCCATCCCTAGCCCATGCAATTAGTACATTGGTGTATGGTAGTAAGAGACAGTGCTAAATAAAACTATTATGAATTATCTCATTCTTCTGATTTCTACACATTTGCATCCTGATTATTCAACCTTCTTTTATCTAACATAGCCATACAATGTGCAGGTTAGTGATGTGCTATGCATTAAAGCACTCTATTTTGCTCACTGCCACTACTTGTGTCAGTGCATCAAATACTGCTGTTCCTACTCTTTAATAAATGCCGACATCTAATTAGTTTGAAATCATTTGTTTAGTTTACCCTATTTAAATGTGTTTTTTCAAATAATAGTTCTGTACTCTATTATCTTAGTTGCACTATAGAATAATATTATTAGTAAGCATGATTTCATACATATAATGGACTTACATTTGAGATTTGTTTCAACACCTCAAAACAGTTTTTCCACTATCTAAGAGTTTTT
The DNA here is from genome assembly GCA_902151425.1 of Timema shepardi. Classification (NCBI taxonomy): domain Eukaryota; kingdom Metazoa; phylum Arthropoda; class Insecta; order Phasmatodea; family Timematidae; genus Timema; species Timema shepardi. The sequence continues at coordinate 37,462 of CABFVX010001918.1, read as the reverse complement.
TGGATAGTCTGAACTCTAGTGTAAATACCATTGGAAAATATGTAAGAATGTAGAAAAAAAAAACTATTCTTGTAATAAGTATACCGGCCTTGCTTGATAACCTTCATGAACAAGATATAATTTTATTACTTTATCACTACTTTATTATTATCCTGTATTAATATTATGTTCCAACATACGAGATAGGAAAAGCTTGGGTGTTATGGATGAGCAGAGTAGATTAGAGTAAGTGCACCCACAGTATATAACAAAAACAAAAATACAAATCACAATAGGAAAATCACCGTTTAGCAACAACCATTCAAATGTCAGTCTGATGCCTTAGATCAGGTTGTTACAAATGCAATAAATGGAGGGCAGGTGCATTTTGGGCCGATTTGTAGCTACTTATTAGAGTATCCGACACCTTAGCTCAGTCGGTTACGTGTATGCCTACTGAGTGAGCTAAGGGTACGGGGTTTGATTCCTGGCATGGCCAAAAACTGTATTATTGGTGAAATGTGAGTTTACCCTTTCACAGTGATAAATTAACAGCCAGGGACTGGGTGTTGTGTCTGTCCTAGTCTTAAGTAAGATTGTAAGGCATAAGAAGCTACGATGGGCCTGGCAAGCTGGTAGTGGTAAATATGTGGCTCTAACAAAACAAACTGACCCAAGGTGGAAACAATAATGGATGTAAAGTTGTAGGTACTTTAATTAGAGGCTTTGAGGTATCTAATGTAATGAAAATGATTGAAGGCTTCCACCTTTGGAGAGGATATAAAACTATCAGCAGTAGAAATAAACCATACCCATCTCTTAGTTATGCCATGTAAATTGGTTAGGGTAAGTAGGCGTTAGGTGTGACAATGAGATTTGCAGGCTATGGTTTATTTCTACTGCTGTATATTGTGAAAACAAAACAATCAAGTACATTTAGTTGATAGTGAACCTTTCAGCCTACCTGTATCAAGTCAAACAAGTTAATTCTGCTCATTTTATATTAATTAATGTCAGCAAAGGCTATTGTTGGCTTATTCAAACTTTTATTATAGGACAAGACCCAAAACAGTTATGTACCATCCAACATTAGAGAATATATTCAATTTCATAGTGAGCAATTATAGGCCTTGTTTAGTATTAAACATGATATGAGGTGTCAGATACGGCCTGTAAATGTGATTTGTTAAATTTCAGAAGGATCTTCATGTCTGATGACCAACACGTCACAGCGTCACTATGCCCCTCGAATCATCGGAGGCGTGACAGTGGCCTTAGGTAAGCTACAATCCATTCATCATAGGAGTGGTGGTAACTGACAGCTAGCAGAAGATTTTGATTGCAAGCAAGAAAGTTACTAACGTGTAAAAAGTTTTTTTTAGCACCACGTCTTCTTATCTGTTTGAGTTAGACACTTATGTACTAATTATATAAATGGTTTTAGGGATGAGTAAGGTTGTATTTATAGGATATGCACCCCCATTAGCATGGAGGAAGCGTGGAAAATGATCATGGTAATTAATTGGAAAAGACAACCATTCCCGCCCAAATAAATGTCGACACAAACTTAGGATCACAATTGCTTTAAGTAAATCCTACACTAAAGGATACAATTTTAATCCCTTTTCCAAAAGTTTACAAACATGATAAATCAGAATCCTAAAAGTCTGTGAACCTTTTGACACACATCCCTTCACCTTGTTCTCCGAGGAAGAGAACCACACACCCGCAACCTCCCTTTTCCTCCAAGCGTCATACTATTATTATTATTATTATTATTAGCACTGCGTCTTACTACCTGTTCGGGTTATACGCACTTACGCTAATGTGTAATGTTAGGGTGATTGTGAGATGGAAATGAAGGACCTACAGTTTAACGTGGAATCCGAACCACGGTGGAGACCTGGACCACTCTCTCCACAAGTAATGTCACAGTTGAGTTGTCTACATACAACATAGTAGAAAAGTTTCAAATTAGGGTGCTGAGAGTTTGATCGTGTATTTCCACCTATCCTATTCTGTCACTTGCTAGACGGGTTAATGTTCTTGAGACTAATTCAGCTTGGACAATTTACCTGATGTTTGTTTGGACCCATATCAACAAAAAATATTTGACGGCCACAGTGGCTTGGTTGATTGCTTCAAATAATTTATTGCATGTTAAATTACAGCACTTTGTCAGGCCTAGTTTTTTTCCATTAATTGTTAGGTTTATTAGCACATGGGTTTAATCTAATGCGATAGGGATGATGAAGGCAGTTAGAAGGAAGTGAATTTGCATTTGTGTGGAGGTGGTGGAGTGAAGATGGAAAAACTACATGACATCAACACACTGTGCGACTAGTTCCCAAGGGGTAACATTTACTGTGTGAGAGTATTTGGCATACCAACAAATACATAATCTAATAAATGGAGACTGGAGTAACAATTAACAGTTTGTGAGAGCTTTGAAAAATAATTACTTTATTTCAATATATCTAGGCCTCTGTACTTTCTTCAATATATGTATGCTATTAAATTAATAAATATGTGTATAATGTAAAATAATATAATTTGTAGTAAAAATATATTTTACATTTTAGTGGACAAGTGTTTATTTTCATTAAGAATGGTTCTATATGTTTTAAATTTTTTTTTTAAAGCTTATTTTGAGTATTAATTTTTGTAAATATGTCTTAGTACTATAAATATGCTACATATATCATCTTCGTTTAGGATGTTTTATGTGTGTGTGTGTGTGTGGGGGGGGGAGG